>WIGO01000307.1:0-46963 GCA_014235945.1 Colletotrichum plurivorum
CTTCAGCAACGAGAGGTACTCTGAAGTTGTTGCAAAGAGTGACCACCAGGGCCAGGTTCTCATGAAGTCGTTTGAGGTGCTGGTGTGTAGTCCTCTCGTCGTAGGAGCCGTGTATCTGTGGTGGAAGCGGCCGCAGGCTGTCGTGGGTGCCGTTCAGGTGTTGTTGCGGACGTTGATGAGAGCAATGGATTAGGCTTGAAAGCTGATGAATTAGATACCACTAGAAAGAATCCATCCCACCTCATCGTCAAGATACCCATGTTGGTATTATCCGCGGACTTTCTCTTGGACGCCTACGTCGCGTTTATTGCCATGGTTCTAATTATTTGTGAGGAATTTGGAGGGATACAGATACTACGATGCAGGACCAAGAGAGTTCACAATTAGCATGTGGCCTCTTATTAGCCTTTTCGTCCTGAGTCTTCTCATTGCCGGCATACGGTCTCAGCTCTGAGGCGTTGGAGATGCAGTGTAACTTGAATTGTATCCCTTTTACTCATTGTCTTAACTCGTTCACTCTCGACATATTAGATCATGTAGGAACGGAACGAGTAAGAGCGCGGTGGCTAGGAGCTCTCGAGCCCTGTCAATGTGGCCAAGGTTCGTGATATGCGACATGTTTCTCAATTCAAAGCAGTA
Source organism: Colletotrichum plurivorum (assembly GCA_014235945.1). Classification (NCBI taxonomy): domain Eukaryota; kingdom Fungi; phylum Ascomycota; class Sordariomycetes; order Glomerellales; family Glomerellaceae; genus Colletotrichum; species Colletotrichum plurivorum. The sequence continues at coordinate 640 of WIGO01000307.1, forward strand.
GTCTGTTTGATTGCATTCGATGTAACCACTATGGCGATGCCACCTCTCCCCGTCGCAACGCCAATGGACTCTCTAATATTTGCCTTTCGCCAACGTGTTTCTTTCTTCCTAAGCCAACCGGCCCCTCTTCGGCTTCCTAAAGCCTCGATCAACAGGTCTTTTGAGGTTTTCAGGAAAATCGCGTCCGCCATCCTCCTCCTCATTCAGGTTTGTGTCTTTGACGGTGTCTTCAAGAACCATTTGACGGGCGCGCTCTTGGTCCTTGTCCCTGCGACGCACCTCGTCTATCAAGGCTCTGACGGGACCAACAGTTGACCGCATCAGGGGGAGAATGCTGGTAGGCGCTCCAGCATTGAGCGCTGCGACCGTGACGGCAACTCCCCTTCGGCCTTTCCAGCTCCCTGACATGGTGTGAACAGCAATGTATTTCTGGATGACAGCCCCCACGATTCTGGCGTACGACGGAGATTGCTCAAGCTCCTCCGACTTCCGGATCTTTTGGATTGCCGGCAACGACCTGTTGTGGATTCGTCGAACGTCATATTGGCGCAAAAGGCTCTGCATCTCGCTGTCGCCGACCTCGTTGGCCAAATCGCAGATCTCGCCCCAGTCTTGGGTGAGCCAGGCGGCATCCTCCAGGAGCATCTCCGCGATGGCATAGTCCGATTGGCCGACAGCTTGGTAAAGGGCTTCTCCATGAATCGGGTGCCCCGCAAAAACATCCGCCCTTTGACTGAGCAGCCGTCGAGTGATGGCTTTGCGAGACGCAAAGGCCGCTGCTATCAGAGCTGACCCGTAGCGGCCGTCATTCCGATTGACGTTGGCGCCGTGATCCAGGAGTAAGTCGACCATGTCCTCATTTCCTGTCACAACTGCGGCGTGGAGGACGTTTCCGTAATAACGGCAGGGTGCGTCGGGTGCCCAACCTTGATCCAAAAGACTCTGCAGCTCGTCTACATCCCCTGTGACGACCGCGCTGCAGAGGTAGTCTCCGATGAGTGCAAAGGAGATGCGCATGCTCGTCGCGAGGGATTTCTCCTGGGCCTTCCAGTTCTTGTCGAGTTCGACAAGTCTCTGGAACTGCGATCCGCGGATGAAATGCCCCTCGTCCCAAAACTGGCCAAGATCCGCCGTGCGATGCTTCCAGACGTACGTGTAAGCTTCGACTTGTGTGATTTCGCCGGTACTAAGTTCCACGTCGACGTGAACGGACTCTCTTCTCAATGGCGAACTCTCAGCATTATCTTCGCTGAACTCTTCCTCCTTGGACCGCAGGCTAATGTCTCGCAAGTCTCGTTCGTCTCGCGCAAAGATCAAGTCAAGATACCGAACCACTTCCTTTTTTACCCCGACTAGTAGAAAACCCACCACTTCTCCTGGTGGTTTCGAAGGTGCCGCCTTCCTGAGTCGCGGCTTGCTTAGAATGTCCCTGGTGTACGTCGACTTCTGCAGGACGGCGCATTGCAGCCCTCGAGGGCGCCATCGGTCATACCCTCTCAGCCTTGCCGGTGTCATGATCTCGCTGGCTCTCTGGATCGAAAGATCGGCGTGACTCCAGTCGTCTGAGGAAGGTATGACACGACGGTGTAGATCAGGGGAGTAAGCTCCAGCAGTGGACTGATCCGCAATTGCGTGCAAAACAGATGGAAACATCAGGCGTCCGTACAAAAAAACGTTTGTTGTTGAGGTGTTGGGACTTGACTCGTGGAGTTCATCTCCCGTGAAACGGTTTGTTCCGGCCAGAAGGTACGAGGGGGCCAGAGACGCATTGGGTAAAGGCGCACAATCTTGTCTATAAAATGGAGGCGGCTTGATCGGCTCCGGAACGATGAACTCGTCATCCCTGGTAGCGTCGTCTTCATCGCTTGAAGTTTCAGACTGGTGGTTCGTGGGCTCTGGTCTGCGATCTTGAGGGAGGCCAGAAAAGCGGATTCGGTCTTCTACCTCTTCATCGAATGTACCCAAGTCTTCGACCCTATTTTGACCAGATTCAATGTCTGCAAATCTGACTCTTGGTTTTGGTGTAACCGAGCGTGATGGAGGCGTATGTATTGTTTTGCGAGGTGCTGTAGGCTTCTTAGCTGGTGTCTTTGGCTTCCTAATCACCTCTGGGCTGTTTTCGATGCCGCATTTCTGATCTCCGGAGTTCAGATTTGACATCTTATCCCGAGTCTGTGATTCTTCTGGCAATCTGTGGGTTGCCTTCTCTGTTGCATGTGGCAAGCAATCGTGGTTAGTGTTAAGTGCCGTTGCCGCATAAGGCCCCGCTGGGGCTGGTGGCTTAGAGTCTCCCATACCATCCGGAGAGGCACATTCATGGCAGATGTAGTCGAATTCTGAGTCAAGATCGATGATGGTCCCACGTAGCTCAGCTGCCAAGGGCCGATGAGCGGGTTTCGGTTGAAGCATCGAGGCAGTCCAATCAAGGACACTGGAATCATCGGTTGAGGAGTTTCGAAGTTCTGCAATCCATTGCTGTATCGCTGATGGGTTTAGGCTCAGACGTAGCCGGTTTTCAGTGCCGTTGGTGGCAAAGAATTGATGCATCTCCATCTGTGTGCGTCCAAACAGTGTGGTAGCCATCTCGAGAAAGACGCAACCAAGAGACCAGACGTCACTTGCTTGATTCCGGTTCTATGCAATTACGTTGAGAGACCATGCCTCAAAGGGAAACAGCCATGAACCTACCGCATTGTCTCCGACTTCTGGGGCCCAATATCGCAACGTCCCTTCTTTGGAGACACCATTTGTAGTCAAGCTTCCGTCCAGGCACATTCTGGATGTCCCAAAATCAGCCAAGAAGACTTGGTTGTCCTTGACGAGAATGTTCTTTGGCTTTATGTCCTTATGACGGATCTTCTTGGCGTGAATGTAGGCTAATGCCGTAGTCAGACAGCCAAAGAAACCCCGAAGTATGGCTTTCCGGCTGTTGGTGGACGTTTCGCAGTCTCGGAGATATTCGTGTAGGTCGGTGTCCGCGATGGGACTCATGATGAGTCCCAGATTAGTCGGGTCGGTGTAGGACCCAACCAGCTTGACCACGTGCCTATGGGACAATGCCTTGAGAGACGCCAACTCTCTTTCGAAAGCCTGCAGCTGAGTCTTGTCGTCCAACATGGACTCGCCTCGGCGAATTTGTTTTCGTGCGTAAGTCTGTGCAGTTCGTAAGCTGTCGACTTTGTCCACAACAGCGAATCTCCCCTGGCCGAGGGTTTGCCTCGAGTTGAAGTATGCATCAGCGTTCATGGGGAGGTAAATGTGTTTGCCGCCTTCTTCGAGCTCGGAGATGTCTTCGCGGTTACAACGGACCATGTTTTGGAGCTTGATGAACTGAGATCTCAAACCGCCGCTAACACAGTTGGGGAGATTGGCCTCGCTGTAGGGGAGAAACCTATCGGTTCGTTCTTCAGCAATGAAGTGGTCCATAAGGTCCGGGATGTTCAAAACGTAAAGGATCGAAAAGGTCCTGGGACTGAGACCCCATTGTCGTTTTCCTCTTTCCTCGAGCAAACGTGAGATTTCCGGAAAGACGGCATCCCTTAAGAAGGTTTTGGATGCAAGGGGGTCGTCCGGATGGGGAAGCCCGCATCGCTCTAATGCCTTTCTGAATATTTTGTCGGGCATCACCTGTCTCTTGATGGCTTCTCGGAATTCTGTCTTCAGCACTTCCTTCCTGGAAGGCTTTGGCGGATCGAATTCCATCTCGTCTTCGTCCCCTCGCAAAGTGTCGTAGTACGGGTTGTAATAGTTGCTCATTTTGGAAATGTATTTTTTGGAGACTAGCAAGAGAGGATAAAACTTCGATCGGCTTGCATTAGATGCCGATGCTGGCTAGAATTTGTCCCGACTGAAAGGGTTGTCGAACGGTGTCAAGGGACTCTTGGGTGGGGGTTGAAACGAAAAAGGCCAACGCGACGACAATTCATTCTTCTTGATGGCCGTGACTGGCCTTAATACGCAACGTAGACCGACAGATTGGTCATTTTCCTTGGCATGTATCTGAGAGACAAGGCTGTAGTGAGGCATCCCAGAGCTTACACCGTTTGCCGGTAGTACAACAAAATCCAATGTTTTCAGACCTCAAGGAGGCAGTGAGTGGCGAGATCCAAGGTCTGGCGGCTGTGCGAACCACCATGGGCGCGCAATGTTTCCCGCCCAGGTAAGTCTTGGCTGATCCTGTCAGCTATCGAAGGGTGGCTACAGCCTCCATCTCACCGAAAACCAAGCCCGCTGATCCTCCACCATGAGTTTGCATGGTGCCATGTGAGCATGGATGCCTAGTCTCATGCGGGGTTTCGATTCTGAGGCAATCCTAAAGAAAAGAGCCTATCAAAGTGCCTTACCCCCATCAAGCAGGCTTATTACTACCAGCACTTACGTAGGGCTGGGCTGTACACCGATAGACGTTGTGGCGGAGTAGCCTGATCATGAACACCATGAATATGTTCGTCACACCTTTGCGATAGCCTTACTTATTTATGAGGACATCGTGCTTTAGACTCAAACCCGATCTGGCGCATGTCCTTCCCACTTTTGCTTTAATTTTCCACTATTAGTAAAATTTGCCGCTCTTGGCTGGCAGCTCGACGCAATGGAACCCATCGGTCTAGGGCTGGGCTCTGTATCGCTTCTCTTCCAAGTGTTTGCTGGCTGCATCAAAGGTTCGTCGCTAATCGATTGAAAGTATGGATGATATCTAAAACTCTTGAAATCAAGGCTATCAACTCTTGTCCGAGGCTCGAGGCCTGGAAAAGAACCACCAGTACTTTCGCGTCAAGTTCAAAACTGAGCAGTGCCGACTCCTCGACTGGGCCAACGTTGTCGACCTATCGGAAGATGAAGCAACCCTCACGATGAATCGAGCTTCAAGGGCAATGATACTGCAGATTCTCGACGAGCAATACCGTCTAATGTTCAGATTCGGCAGGCTCGACGATCGCCTTCGACCTATATCACCCCCAATTCTATACGAAGAGACGGACGCGGCTGAGACTCAAGCCAGTGCTCATGACGCACAGGACAAGGAGAAGGCGGACGCGTTGCAAGCTCGTTTCCCCGACAAGACGCTCTTGCTGGAAAAGTCCCTCAGGTTCTTCCAGAACACCACCAAGTACCCTGCGAGATTGCGATGGGCAATATCCGACAAGGCAAAGATCGAAGAGATTCTGAACAGGCTAGCGGGCTTGAACGACTATCTCAACGAGCTTCTCAACAGCCAGCAACTCCAGGCACTTGGGACCCAGCAGATGCGAACCAATTATCACATTATGCAACTCAATGACAAGATCGACGACCTCTGCGAAATCGTGAAGGCAGGGCTCTTAGCCTCCGCATCAGCACCCCAACTGGGACAGCCAAACCAAGGGCGACACTGGCAGACGATGGCTGGGTCCCAGATATCGGCATCACCGGTCACTACTTATGAGAGGACCCACGATACCCAGCTTGCGAGTCTTGCCCAAGTCAAAGGTCTGATGTCAGCTATCGACACGGGAGCTCTGACCGACCAGGTGCGACAAGAGCTCAGCCTGCAGCAAACCGATGTCCGAACTCTCCCAATGAAGCTGGGAAGAACCGACTTACGACCTATTCAACCGAGTGCCGAGTCCTTTTCGCAAAGATGGCCCGCCTGGTATAAACCTTCCTTGGAGCCTTGGAGAAAAGTGTGGATCGAATGGAAGAGCTCGGAGCCGCGCCAGCAACAAATGGGCATCCGTCGGTCCAACTCAATGATGCTCAGCCGGTTTGAAGCTCTGGTGCAGCTCTTAAGAGAAGATGCATACACGGCACAGTTCAGAGCCTTGAAGTGTCTCGGGTACTACGTGCAAGAAGTCAGCGCAACCGAAAACCGGCTCGGGCTTGTTTTTGAGAACCCTCCGCGAGTGGACTCGTCTGTTCTCCCAATCACTTTGCTTGACCTTCTACAGCGGCGCTCCGTACCCAGTCTGAGCGCGCGACTGAAGCTGATCAAGATCCTGGTGGACTGCGTTGAGAGGCTCCATGCAGTCAATTGGCTTCACAAGGGGCTTCGAAGCCAGAACATCCTTTTCTTCTGCGATGTGGACTCAGAGCCGGACTACGCGCAACCATTCCTGTCCGGCTTCGACTACTCGCGTCCCGAGAGCGCCGATTTCATGTCTGAAGTGCCGCCCCATATTGGTGCAGAGGATCTGTACCGACACCCGGCCGTCCAAGGCGGCCCAAGAGATGACACTTATGGATTTGGTTTCAAGAAGCACCACGATATTTACTCGCTCGGTATCATCATACTGGAGATTATATACTGGAAGCCAATCGAAGTCGTTCTCCGTTTTGGCGAAGAGGACATCGGGCGTTCCAGTGAAACGGCAAGGGTGAAGGAAATTCTACTCGGTGGAACATTCGATGAGGACAATAGAAGGCTCATGGGGGATGCTGTTGGAGACGTCGTTAGGTCATGCCTGACGGGACCTGACCCATCCCGAGTTCCGGTCTTTGGAGCTGACGCGTCAAAATCTGGCACTAAATTGCAAGAATGGTTCTTCGACGCTGTCGTGAAGAGGCTGAGAGAACTGAGAATTTGATAGATATTTATAGCTTCCAACACCTGCCTCCTATCTTTCACAGGAGTTGACATCTGAAGGCATGCCTAGTTGAGTGGCTGATGGCCTTCTCATCAGACTTCTTGCATGCTTACTGCTCGATAGTTTATCATGGATGAATGGTTTGTATTGCTTGGCAGGCAGAGATCTCAGTTGGTGGGCACACTGTCATCGAAACATCCATGTGAACGTAGCCTAGAGGCCGTCATGTGATAATAACTATGGATCGCCCCATTTGAATGCCAATGGCTATTATTTCAGACACCTAGGCCGAATATTCCATCTCCCACATTTAGTAATAACAGTAACAACGATGACAGACGACAGCGACAATAGCGACAACAATGGACGACAGTGACAATGACAGACAACATAGTAAGAGTAAATAGTGGTTATAATGAAGAAGAATAAGGATAAATAATAGTGGGCTGGAACAACTAGAGGGGGCGTGAAATACTTGACTTATATGGAATACAGTTGTGAGATCGGCACATCTCCACGCAACTGGATACATCTTCTCTGCGTCAAAACGGAGAGGGAGCAGCGGGTATTGTGGAGATCCCCCCGCATGTTCGCCTCGAGGGAGAATCCGGTCGTGCGAGAGGTCCAGCTGTGTTCCCCGCGATTGTGGGGTTGGCTCCGTGAAACGTGACTGGCTCCCTCGTGTCGAGGGAACAGTGTAGCTGTCGGCTGATCTGAAGCAATCACGACACGGTTTGTCGCAAAGTTGTGGACCAACGGCATGTCTGAAGTTTTGACAAGAATAGTTTAAAAGCTTGGGAAGGCCTTTAATCCGAGTGGTTTGAGAATCAGATCAACAAGTTACTTGGCATCGACGTCTTTCCTCTTCTTACATCCCGTGATCACCGAATCCCCTCGTCATAATTTATTTCAAGTTTGCAGAAATTCACCATGTCTTCTGAAGCCGATAGATCAACAGCCCCCTTGGCGACGGACGCCGTCCAGGTCCAGCCCGTCCTGACGCTCAAGGGCAAGATCATCGCCGGTAAGTCAACACTCACCGCTCACTCTCCACCAATGGCCACCGCTGACAACCCTCACAGTAACTGGAGGCAACCGTGGAATCGGCCTGGGCGTCGCCGAGTGCTGCCTGCTCAACGGCGCCGAGAAGGTGTACTCGATCGACTACGCGGAGCCCGGCGAGGAGTTCGCCGCCGCGGCCAAGCAGTTCCCCGGCCGCATCGCGGCGCTCCAGGCGGACGTCACCAACGAGGAGAGCATCACGGCCGCCATCGACAAGATCGTCGCCGAGTCGGGCGCCATCCACGGCGTCGTTGCTAACGCCGGCCGGACGAACCACAAGTCCGCGCTTGATTTCAGCAAGGAAGAGATTGAGACGCTGTTCGGTGTCAATGTACGTCGGGAGATCGAGTCCTTATGGAGGGTATTGAGATCTGCTTGCTGACGAGGAATAGCTGTTTGGCGCCTTCTACACTGCCAGAGTGGCCGCGAGGGCCTTCATCAAGCTTGGCATCAAGGGTTCCGTCGTCTTCACGGCGTCGATGGCTTCATACCGCCCCAACAAGGTCAGTAGCGCACATCGCTCCCACTTTGCGCCGTTTTCTTTCGCACGTGTATGTTGCTTACCATGACCCAGCGCGTTCCTTCCGCCCCCTACGGCGCCTCCAAGGCCGGCATCCGCAACATGGCTCACACCCTCGCCATGGAGTGGGCAAAGTACGGCATCCGCGTCAACAGTGTCTCACCCGGCCTCGTCCGCACGGCTATGACGTACTGGGTGCCCCAGCAGCCGGATTGGCAGCAGCAGCTTAAGTACTACGGCGGCATACCCCGCCTGGCCGAGGTGCAGGAACTCGGCGGTGCGTACGTGTACCTCCTGAGCGACGCCGCCAGCTACACCACCTCGATAGATATTCCTGTCAACGGTGTTATTGGAAGTAAGTTATGCGCCTTGGCACCTGACTGAGGTCTTGTCACTGATGGGTGTTTTTAGTCTGCTGATCTGTGAAGGGTGATGGACGACATGGGATGGATGAATTGATGTGTTCGTGCGTTTCACGGATACTTTACGCCTTATGAAAAAAAAACAAAGGCCATCATGCGGTGGCACGGGTATGAATGCGTTGAATCCGAGATGAAATGACGTTTAGAAACTCAGGATTGCTGGTGAACAATCCGCAAAACTTCTCCCATAAGTGATTTCCAAAGGTGATTTCGAAAATTCCAACTGCCAGGCTTCTGGCAGAACTGCAATAACTGAAGAGAAGGAAAACCGACACTACAAACGTTGTAGTACCTGTTTCGGCATTCCAGTTGAGGTACCTAGGTGGAGTTGGCTTCAAGGGACTTCCGGATGATCCAGCAACTGCTTTGACTCCATGAGGTCACATAGTACAACATAAAGCATCACATATACCGGGGGTACCACTGGAAAAACGAATGGGCAGTGCAGGCTCGACGGTTTGTGTTGCTTCGAGGCGCTTACTTGACCCTACCAACGTCGAATGCACGCAGCCGGAGGCAGAGGAGTCATACTTGTATGATGCCGCCCTAACCGACTTGTTGTTGACTGGGCAGATGGGTCAGTTGAGAATGGAGTTGTTGCGTACGAGAGAGATTGAGGAGTGGCTCAACGTTGCTTTGGATGAGGTACATCAGCCCAAATGCCAAGCCCAGGGGTATATCGGGGCCTGTAAGACCATCCTAGAAACTGGAGTAGTCCGCCTCTGTGCGGGCAGTGCCTCTCTTGGTTTTGCCTTTTACGGTGAAAGCCAGCCTCAGGCTCTCAGCCTTCATTTGCTTGAATCTGGGCGGATTCGTGACAGGAATCGAGCAACTCAGGCTTCAGTGTGGACAACTCTATTTAACTTGACGAGAACACGGCTCTAAAATCTGACAACTGCAGGCACAAGTTGATCCGATCGGCTCTCGGCTCTGTTCATTTACGTAGCCGAGCCTCAACTCGAGGGACAGGCAATCGCTTGCATAGGACGGCGTTCTACGGATACCACTTCAAAGATTGCCGGCAGGGGGGCGTCGAGCAGCTGCCGAATCGGAGACCGGAGCGGGGCCGAACAGGGCGGGCGAGTGCAACTGTGCCATTTAAATCGAAGGGGCCTCATCTTGATTGACTTAACCCATGGAGGAAGGCTCGCAGCAAGCGAGCGACGAAGAATCCTACGCTACGACACGTGCGAGCCGGGCTAGGCTTTTTGTTTTGAGCCGCAACGGCCGCAGAGTTATTATTGTCGTTGATAACGAACGACACCCAATAGCAGATCCCATTGTTGCACGGCCTCTCGGGCCGTCGGCGAATGTTCCCCGAGGAGCCAAAAGCAGATGGATGATGTGGAATCCTTTGCACACGTTTTTTCATGAGACTCTCGGTCGAGTTCAACATACACCCACTTTTCCCATGGGCACCGCAAATCTTCACATAGGCGAGGGACCCCATCATCGGCCTCAATCTCCGATTGTCCGACCCAAGTCCTGGGACTTGGGCGGTTGACAGCAGCGTTCATCAGGGACGTCCGCATAACTCCGCGTATATCCAACCTTGAAAAGATTCCATCATTGTGGGGAGAAGTCAGAACCACATAGTGCAGTGTAGACATCTCGGCTAAAATTTTGACGACAACCGCGCGCGAAGACCCATCCAGGGCATCGGAAAAGCCCACCGGCTGCTTGGAGGCTCGGTGGAGCGGAAACCGCTGGAGGGAGAGAAAGCATTGAAAACATCGGAGGCCCCCAGCTATGAGAAGATTTGAGCTAACAGCTCTCCGTCTCAATTGTGGGCAGACCCCCCGGGGAAATATAGCTCATCGTGTTAGTGACGGCCGTTTCTTGGGGGACGAGACCCAAGCTCCGTGGGGGAGTTAAGGCGGAAATCAACGCAGGGAAGTATTTTGCATCCGGGCCAAGCTTTCCGTCGACCAGAGATCCATCACTTTAATTCCAGTCGGGGCCCACACCCTCCTAGAAACGAGAACCTAATTTCATCTCGTCTGGAGGCTCCCGTTCGTCCAAAGTCCAAGGGAATATCCACAGGGCGGAGTTTACGTTGCATTTAAATGCGGTCGAGAATGCGCGCATAAACCAGCCCAGTGCCAAAGCAGAAACTCTGCCGAAGCAAGCGAGGCGCTGTCAACGGTGCGTCCGGTATCTTGGGAGAGAGCCAAGCCCAATGGTTCCAACCTTCTGTCTCTGGCAGGTCTCTCGTGCGTCTGGCAATCTTGGTTATCAGTACATAACGGAATCTCAATCCGGCACGGTCCAGAAGTTGTCCAAGACGGATTCTTCTCCTTCCTGGGGATAGTCGTTACCAAACTCACAACTTGAACTAGCAACCAAAGTCCCGAAGATCCCAACGGTGATTAGGGATACCCCTAGCTAGTCTTCATGTGAAGTCCCAGAGTTGTCCGGTTTAGGAAACTCACGACTGCAGAAGAGGAAACGGGGTCGACGACCATCGCAATTAGTCAGGATGACTGAGGCGAGGAGACCCCCACGGAGGCCCGGCTGCCCAACAGTTGCAACTGCTTCAGCCAAGGCACCCAGGGAGTCGGGTATCTCGGATTGATTAGATTAGATCGTGGCCAACCAGTCGGCGCGTTCGCTCGCCTCTGCTGTCGACTCGTGCGCCTAAGTGGTACAGGGGGCACCCGGTTGCACGGCTTGGAAGTTGACTCGAGCAAGGCCGTGATGTTTTTTCCCTTCCTAGCCCACAGTTGTTCCACACACACACAAGTGACGAGCCCGCCCAGGAATTGAGATGAACCAGTACCTGCCCTCTTGGACCTGAAGACGGCACAACCCTGAAGCCGCCGGATAGAATGCCCCGACAGGAGAGTGTGGATGCTCTCGATGGAGATCATCGTGGGACTTCAGGAAGGGAGTGGATGGATGAGTGGATGAGTTGTTTTTTGCCCTCTCCGTTTTCCTGCTCAGGAGAGAAAGACGTATAAGTCTGCGTGAGTCGCCGGAACTGCTGGAGACCTGGCTTGGCAACGATCTACGCTCGCTTCAACCATTCACTCCTTACCAAACGGTCTTTACAGCAACAGCTCGCCACCATGCGTACCACTTCGCTCCTTGCCGTCGGCCAGTTCATCGCCGCCGCCCTCGCCGGCGAGCCCTGGGAGAACGAGGTCGACACCGGCTTCGAGATCTACCTCGGCAGCACCAACTACACCAAGGGCACCCTGCCCCTCCTGAAGGACATCCGCGCCATCCCCGACTTCGACTGGGCTGCCCGCCAGTACCTCGACAACCAGAAGTACTCCTTCTACCGCACCGGTACCGCCGGCGAGTACAGTATGTTGCCTCAAGTATGACGCAAAAGTTTGTGAACTCGGTCTAATGTTGCTTGTCAACAGGCTACCGTCACAACCTCGATGTCTGGCAGAAGGTCCAGCTTCGCTCTAAGCACCTGAGCGATGTCACCAAGCTGAACCAGACTATGCCGTGCGCATAAGCCATCCCGAAGAAGTCGAAGTCGAAGCTAACATGACAAATTAGCACCACCATCCTGGGCTACAACTTCAGCGCCCCCATCTTCATTGCCCCCGCCGCCCGCGCCGTCTACGGAGATGAGGCTGCCGAGCTGAACCTCGTCCGCGCCGCCGGTAACGAGAACATCCTGTACATCGTGAGTAGCACCAAATGGTCCCCTCCCCGGCCGAACTATCACTGACTCCGGCACAGCCCTCCATGTACGCCTCCAAGTCCATTGAGGAGATCGCGACCGGCAAGGTCAACAACACCCTCAACGGCCCCCAGGTCATCTTCCAGCAGATCTACACCAACGCCAACCTCTCCGTCACCTGGGAGAACATCCGCCGCGCCGAGCGCACCGGCGCCAAGGCCATCGTCTGGACCATCGACGCCCCCGGCGACTCCGTCCGCCACCGTGCCGCCCGCTACGACACCACCAACGCCAACTCCGTCTCCTCCGCCCTGACCTGGGACATCTACGACCAGATGGTCAACCAGACCAAGCTGCCCATCATCCTCAAGGGCATCACCACCGCTGACGAGGCTCTCCTTGCCATTGAGAAGGGCGCCAAGGCCATCTACATCTCCAACCACGGTGGCCGCCAGCTCGACCACACCCCCGGTCCCCTCGAGATCGCCTACGAGATCTACCGCAACGCCCCCGAGGTCTTCCAGAAGGTCGACGTCATTGCTGACTCTGGCGTCCGCTACGGCAACGACGTCCTGAAGCTGCTTGCTCTCGGTGTCAAGATGGTCGGCATGGGTCGTCCGTAAGTTTATCCCATGATTTCATTGAGGACATGGACTGATGCTAACATATTTCACTAGTTACATGTACGCCAACTGCTACGGTCTTGAGGGTGTCACCAAGGCCATCAACATCATGAAGACCGAGATCGTCCGCGACGGTGCCCAGATGGGTGCCACCAACCTGAAGAACATCAGCATGAGCTTCGTAAGTTCCCGCATCATCATTGCCCCTGAATGTCCCAACAGAAACTAACATGCCACGCAGCTCAACACCCGCCAGCTCGAGCAGAACGTCTACCTGTTCGACAAGCAGTAAAGCTTCTCGCAACGACATTTTGACGCGTAGAGGACAAAACCATATGACTTGGATCGAGGGTTACGTTTCACTTGCATACAGCTTCTGCTGCGGATAGAAAAAGGCGTTCTCCGTTTTTCGGATTTGGCGGATTTGATACACACGATTCTTCACTTGGCTTTGCGACGACTTTTGCGGAAGCCATCTTCATGTCCATACTTTCTTTTCACACCTACCAGCAAGTTACATAGCGCAACAAGAAGCATCGTCTGGTACAATGGTTTCCTTCCCGCACCAAGTGAGCTCGTGATCATGGATGAGAGGTCGAAAATAAACGTATTTTATCTTTATTTGTCTTTCGGAATTAAGGGGTGTTGTAAACATCAAACAACGGCGGTGGCAGAGCGCATTGAACCCCCTCGGCCCCACCATCAAACGCGGCCTCACACTCCGCACCGACTCCGCCGCCGTCTCCACCCCCGCGCCCCCTGAAGTCCGGAGAATCTAACAAAGACCCGGGGCCGAGACATCGTTCCACTACATCGCCACGCGTCGGAATATCTCTCCTAGAAGGAACCCTTCTCAGGTCCGAAGTATCCCCGCTCGGGGATAGGTAGGATCCCGACCTGGCTGCCGTCGACGCCGGCATGACTGACGGTATTACCCCACCATTTCAGAGCGATGGGGTTGTAACCGACGGCGAAGAACATGATAAGCGCAGAGACGGCGACGCCGGCCGTCAGGGCGGCCGAGAGGACGTAGTTGTACTTCTCCCACCACGCGAGTCGGTGCCGGGGAAGCCAGTACATGAAGATGAAGCTGAGGATCATGCCGGGCGTCTTGTACGACAGGTTGGACGGCGCCCAGTGCTGGATACCCTGGATGACCAGGACTGGATTCAGCCAGAGCAGGGAGGCGACGAACGGAAAGAGGGTGCGGTCGAGGAGGGCGAAGGTTTTGGGCCTGAGCTTGGTGCGCAGCTTCTCGCGGACGCCGGGGAGGTAGACTGGACCGTAGCCCTGGCCGACTAGGAAGACGATGGCAATGACGGTGCCGATGAGGAAGCACCCTAGGTACAGGTGTTAGTGATAGTGGTCTTCGCGCCTGGGAACAGTTCAGGCAACTCACATTTCAAGATTGGGTAGAACGCAACGAACATGCGTTCGGAACCAAGGAGACCCCACACTGGACATGAAGTCAGCATACTAAATGTGTCGAAAGAGTTGAGGGAAGGGGAACCCACTGAGAGAGTTCGTGTAGAGGGGTGCTCCGTCGTTTGCGCACGTGAAGCGGCTCGGCTGGTTCGGCGTGCACAGGCCCTTGACGTTCTCGAGAATGAAGTTCTGCGTCGCAACGGCAACGAAGCAAGTAATCACAATAGTCCCGATCTGGCTTCGGAATACGGCGCGCGGTGCGATCTTAGTATAGTGCGCCATCTTCTGGTCTTGAACGTAGTTGTCACCATAGCCAGCGAGCGCCCACGACCCCAACGTCTGGGAGAACAAGAAGGCGTTGGTGTTGCCAGGCAGCATGTACCCCGTGATGACCTGGATCAGCGCGCCGAGGCCGAGGTTGGTGCCCGTGGTCGCCGAGAGGAACGACAGCGGGACGGCGAAGACGAGGTTGATGGCGATCATGAGGAAGACCATCCACACGGGCGTGTCGAGCGGGTAGATGTTGAGGAAGACGCACGAGACGACGATGGCGCCGACGAGGATCAGGAGGAACCACCAGTCGGGCACCTCCTTGTACTTGGACATGAGGCGGCTATGGATGTCCATCGCGCCCTCGTAGTTGCCCTTCTTGTAGCGCAGGCCCTTGTAGAAGTCGACGTACGCGGCCGAGATGGTCTTCCACTGGTTGCCTTTTGTTCGAGTTAGCGAGGGGGAAAGGGGTGAGTATATTGGGAGTAGGCTTACCCATGATGTAGAGAAAGTAGATCGGATAGAAGCAGTAGTTGCCGCCGACGGTGATGAGGTAGCCGGCCGAGTAGAAAGGAGGCGAGTAGTCCTGGTACAGCGTCTCGTTGAGCTTGTTTTCGATGACGACCTTCTGCACGACGTACGGCGTGCCGTCGTTGGCGAACGGCGACGACGAGTTGATGGGCAGGTACGCCGTGTTGTACATGTTGGTGTAGTAGATGCCGAGGATGATGGCGCCGCCGAGGATGGCGCCGCAGTACATGGTGCACGTCGCGAAGAAGGGCTGCGCCAGCGCCGCGTAGGACGAGGTGGCGATGTTCCAGTCGAACGTCGTGATGGGGTTGAACAGCCCCAGGCCGAGAGAGGAGCCCGTGATGATGGCGAGCGTCACATTCTGCGGCGAGATCCAGGTCATCCAGTTGAAGGTCGCCAGCGCCGTGAAGAGGTAGCCGGGCAGCCAGTAGTAGAAGAACATGCAGATGGTGCAGACGTAGAAGAACTTGTACCGCGAGATGGTCCAGCCGTTGATGTTCTCCTTGGGCTCCGGCCGGGTGAGCGCGCGGTTCATGGCGATGGTCGGCAGGATGGTCGGCCAGAGCGCCTTGACGGGGTAGACGCTGAAGCGGCGGAGGTAGCCGGCGAAGCCCATGCCCATGAGCTGCACGAACAGCGTCAGCATGATCTGGTAGCCAAAGTCGACAAACTTGAGGCCGTAGTATACGGGCGACTTTTGGACCAGGATCATGCCGTAGCTGTTGGTTGTGTAGATGGCGAT
The DNA here is from genome assembly GCA_014235945.1 of Colletotrichum plurivorum. Lineage (NCBI taxonomy): Eukaryota > Fungi > Ascomycota > Sordariomycetes > Glomerellales > Glomerellaceae > Colletotrichum > Colletotrichum plurivorum. The sequence continues at coordinate 16,438 of WIGO01000307.1, forward strand.
GTTGTAGGTGATCGTTGCGAACATTTGCTCTTTGAAACTCCACGGACCGGGGTTGAGGGAATGGCGAACCCCAAAGACCGTGAAGCCCCAGTCGGGCAGAATGTATTCGAGGGCTTTAGCGCAGGGAAACAGCAGGATCTGGATGACTTGACCGCTCAAAGCTGTGAAACTTAGATGTCAGCTTGTGCCACTGATGCGAATATGCTCACATCTTGGGAAAGGGAACTCACTGATGGCCGGGAACCTCGAGTTGAAGAACGTGGAAATGAATGTGCCGATGACAGCCCAACCGATGCCAAGGAAGTAGGCCCGGATGGTCTCGATCGGGACGCTCTGGTCGTCCAGAATTTCGGCAACAGCACGAACTCCCGGGTACGGCGAGGAGTACCGGATCATGGTGGCGTCGATCCGCAGGTCGCGGTCATAGAATTCGCCGTATGACTTGGGGCCCTCGAGGAGCTTCTTCATGCGATCTCTCATGTCCGAAGGGAAGTTCCAGTCGTCCTTGAAGAACTCGACGCTCTCCTCGATGATCTCGATGGCCTCCTCCTCGGTCATGCCATTGATCTTCTCCAGAATGTACTCGTGCTCGCCATTGGGGGCCAGCTCTTCGAGCTTCTCGTGCGGGATCTGGTCCCCGAAGCGCTCCGTGTTGTTGACTTGGCCGGGGATCTTTTCGATGTCGCCGCCTTCCGAGGCCGGCGTCGGCACGTCGGCCGTTATCTCCACTTTTCCGGACATGATGGCACAGAGAACTCTATAACCGGCAGACGTTCCTGATGTCCCGGTTCCGTCCGGATCGTAGGAAGGAGGGTTGAAGAGAGAGATTTACAAACGAAGAACCGAAACACCTTCCATCCAGAACGCGGGGAAGACTTCACGATATATAAGAAGACCCCTATCGTCCAACTTTAGAGTTGGTGGCGGACGCAAGAGGCGGGGTGAGCCGGGCCTCGGCCCAGCTATCGGGCGAGATAGGTCATCCGACTAGGGGGTTGACCGTGGAAGAGGAAGAATATGGGAACTTGGCAAGAAATCTCTATCTCCTCTCGGATTTCCCCTCAACAACGTTGCATTTCCTTCAGTTCAACGTTGCGCTGCGAGAGCAGCTCCCGTCGAACGCAAGTCCTTCTCTGTGATCGTCCGATATCCCGTATCAACCCCGCATGGTGCGCAGAAACCGGACGACCTGCCAGACGTGGCTGCGGGGTGCATGTGTGGTGAGTGATCCGGACCCCTGCACTTGCGCTATCAAGGCGGCATTGGGCCAACGGCAGTTGATCATTTGCCACGGCGAACACACTCTTGCAGCGGATAATGCTCCGCGAGGGGGGAGGCCAACAAAACGCACAAGGGGGAAAGAGAGAGGGGTAAGGATGATACGGGTAGTCACGGGAATAAGAACTCTGGGCGTGCAGTTGGAGGGACGCGGAGAATGCTGTGCAGCGGTTTGACTGACAACAGTTCGGGTCGTTGACTAGGAGAGAAGTTATCTGCAATCATATCTCACGTGGCGAGGTTATCAGCGAAGTTGGCTCAGTCTGCAGTGCTACCAATCAAGTCAGACATAGCTATGTGACTGGAACCCACAGCCAGAGTGGACGGTAAATTGATAAAGTAACCCTGCTTGTTCACTGCGTCTGCAGTATCACTGAGCCAGCACAGATGGATCATGTGCAGTGGGGATGTGATAAACTGGACCGTATCGACTGCATGCATCCTGTGACATCCACGTGTTTGTGTCTGCTCATCAAGTCCAGAACCGGATTCCCCGACTGCTAAAGAGTTCCATGTGTTGCTGCAACGGAGACACAAATGCGGTGCTTCACTGCCTTCATCTACATGATCTCCGGCCGCTCCCGCCCTCACCCCAATACTGTTGTTCTGGGCGCAAATTGCTACCGGCAAGTCTTCTGGGTCGCCTTTCACGTTTCCCAGCTGAGCTTCGTGAGCCGATGAGCTGGGCTAGACCCTGTGAAGACGGGTCCTCCCGCAGGAGAAGTGGAGAGCGCTGCCGTGGACGAACCCTCGTCTGAGGAGGATTCCCTCCTAAGAATAACAGCTGTTCACGTTGACAGTCGCGTTGTACTTCATTCCCTTAAAATTCGTGACTCCCGGTCAGGGCACGTGAACAGTTGCCAGACTGCCTAATCTCACAACGTCTAGATCAACCGCAGAGAAGCGGGTCTAGAGTATCCGGAGAGAACAGACAAGCAAAGAAAAAAATACAGGCAAGGGAAAAAAAAAAGAAAAGAATAGGGGTCCATATGCGGCTCGAACTGGAGGTTCCATGGATATCACTAGCTCCTTTGTGACTGCCTAAGCTTCACCTCGGAAAGTGCCAATGTACTGACCACTCAGCCACATGGACCCGCGAAGGAACGACGGGAAAGGGGAATATAAAAGGGGCTCTGGCTGGGGCAGGTGCTGTTGGTCGGTGGAATCCTTCCTATCATTGAGGCATGGGAAACAAAGTCGAAAAAGGGCGAGGCAGCCACCAGATAAGTGGGACAGGTTGCCCTAAAACGGATGGTACTTTTAGGCAACAGCATTTCTAAGCTTGGCAATTATGTGATAAGTGAAATAATAGCTGTTAAATACTGCTGTTTAATTGAAAAGACGGCCGTAAAAGAGGGACATCGAGTGACGTCGCAATACAGGATACTGGGCGCCAAAGGTAGTTGACATCGGAGTCGGCCAAGACGATATCGGCGACTTCGACCTTCTATGCGCTGCCTGTTGCTCTCGGGTAACAACCGAATGCTTCTCAATACTCCATATTCTCACCTTTAATCTGATGGGTTATTCACGAACACAACTTCTGTTTCGGGATAAATACAACAGGGCCCGTGTGAAAAGGAGTAAGTTTCGACGCGAAGTTGCAGTTGCAAAGTTGGTTTCCTTGCCTAAGGCGCGGGAGAAGACCACACGGCAAGCTTTCCAAGACGTTGAATCGTTCTATCTTTCAGCAACTATAAACTAAAGCAGCAACTTGGTCAGAAGTAGCATCTACTTAGACTACAAGTTACAGACATAACTGCTCTAACTATGTAAAGTTGCATAACTAATCCATATACGTGAAAAGTGGCAGTCACTCATCAAGAGCTAATGAGAAATTGGTGCTATAGCTTTTTGAAACGAGAAGATTTCATGGTGGGTGTGTCGATTTATTACTCCATGTTAAGCTTGTTGGTCGTGACGAGTGCATGCATCCAGGCCTTGCCCTCGAGACGACCAACCCAGACCCACACACGCATGGCAGCGCCCGGCATATGCAGGTTCGACATGGCTCGAGACGAAGAATCGCGCGACACGATGCCGTGTCAAGCAGAAATACGTGATAGGTCTTGAATAAAAAAGACATTGGACAGAAGAACTTTGACCTCGCTATATCGCCAAATATTGAACGTCTGTATACCTGAGATCACGTAACACCCACCTCCCGCAAAGATGACAGCACCAGAAACTTGGCGAGATAACAACCGCCACATCCAAATCCTGCGCAAAGCAGAGGAGGAGAAATACGGCGTCATCGGGCCATCGCATACAACGTCGAACACATCTACGGTCTATTCACGGCGGCAGAGCAGGCCCGCTCGCCGCTGATCATCCAGTTCTTCCCCTGGGCCGTGACCTTCGCCGACGGCCTGCTCGTGCGGGCTGCTAAGGACGCTGTGTCCCGCGCGACGGTCCCGATATCGATTCACCTGGATCATGCTCAGAGTGAAGACGTTATCAAGCGCGCGGCGGATAGCTTGCCTTTCGACAGCATTATGGTGGACATGTCACACTACGAGAAGGAGGAAAATCTGGAGAAGACGGCGCGGTTGGTCAAGTACTGTCAGGAGCGCGGTATCGCGACGGAGGCGGAGCCTGGGCGGATCGAGGGCGCTGAGGATGGTGTGATGGATACGGCTGGGCTGGAGGCGAGTAAGACTACGCCCGAAGAGGTTGACGAGTTCATCGCCACGGGCGTTGATGCCCTGGCGCCTGCATTTGGAAACGTGCATGGCGAGTACGGGAAGCAGGGGCCGCAGTTGGACTTTGAAAGGTATGAGACCAATTCCACGTTCACGCGTGACATATACAGAGAGCCTCGAGGAGTGCTGACGAAGAAAATCGCAGATTCGAAAAGATCAAGGCTCAGATCAACGGCCGAGTCAGCGTCGCGCTTCACGGAACCAACGGCTTCCCGCCGGATCTGATGAGGAAGTGTGTCGCTGCCGGTGCCGTCAAGATCAACGTCAACAAGCTGGTCCTGGACGACTACTACACGCACCTGAGGTCCCAGGTCGCGAACGTGCCGCACACGACGCTGATCGAGGAGGGCACCGAGCATGTGATCAGGCAGACGAAGGAGTGGATGGAGATTTGCGGCTCAGCGGGGCGGGCTTGACGACTCGCAGAGTCCGGGTCTTTTGAGTACTTAAGAGTTAGAATCCTGTTATAAACTGTCACCCAGCATCCGAACTTTCCCAACGGGCTTTGAGTTCCTCTCCTAGAGGCTTGATCGGCCAGCCGCATCTTTCTCGACATCCTTCGAGGAGCTTGAGGACGCTGCTCCGTTCTTTGCTATCTTCAAGAGGTATACCAGCTGAACAACTTTATGTTAGAATCACGAAGGGCTTTCAGGGCAGGAGAGAACGCACCTATGTACAGACACTGCGAGCACATGACACTCGACGGGTAGTCTGAGAGCGTCATGCCTATCCCGCAAACTTTTTTGACACATTCCATCAGGCGTTTGCGTTGCTGCGTGTATTGTTCCAGGCCGCCGAGGATCGGAGTATTCATGAGCAGCAATATGTGCGCGCAGTAATACATCTGGAAAGCCACCGCTATGATTTTGATGAGCGAAGGCCCTTAACGTTCGCAAGAATAGAACCACGTACCGAATGCCGGAGGATGAATCCATATCGGCTCGAAAGCGTCACCAGTAGAGCTCGCATAAGGGAGCGGTTGGAATTCGGCTGTCAGGTGCCGTCTCCAGTTCTCCAGCATCCCCTTAAGCGCGTCTGCAGCGGCGATCCTAGCCAGGGGGTCGTTCTTCCCCGCCTCGGTGTCCTCGCGGGAGCAGAACGCCACAACCTGAGCGAAGAAGTAGACGGAGCGTGCGGCGAGCTCGTATGGGTCGAGCTCGTCCAGCTCCTTCGCCGGCCTCCAAAACGTGAATGGCCTACGGCCCTCGCGGAAGGCGGCCCAGACATCCTGGCATAGCCACGCCCACCAGACGGCCTGTTTCAGGCCCGCCGAGTCGCCGTGGATGACCTGCGAGCGCTGAATCCAGAAGACGCCCTTGAGATGCCGCTCCCAGTCCTGCCGCGAGCCGTCGAGCATCTCGTACGCGGATACGATGGAGCTCGTAGCGAGGAGCTCGAGGCTGGTCTTGTAGGAGTCGTACTGCATCGCCTCCTGGATGTAATGCAGCGTTTTGTAGTAGTATCGAAGAGCTTCGTTAGGATCTCGGCCTGTTTCGTCGCTGGTTTTAGTGTTTAGCGAGAGATGTCGGGCCGAGAGGGCGAGAATTGCGTTCATAAGTCCAACATTGTGCATCTGAGACGTCGGTCAGTACAATGTGAGTGGTTGCGAGTGAGGACTGGTTATCGGAACGTACTGCAAGTTGCGGTGTATGCGTGCCAAATGGTCTTTTCGGGTCGAAGAAGTCCATCTACTACTGTCAGTGACAAGGTAGACTCCAGAGCAGCTGAGCAAACACGAACCCATTGGCTAATATGTCTGACGAAGTTCTGGAAAATGGCGTGTTCTTGCGGTGAAATTTGCAGGATCTTGGCCGAATACCAGGCCTGCTTCTCAAACTGCTGATACTCGGTTAAAGCCGTCGTCCGCTCGGCCAGGTACGGATTCGAGTGGACCGGCGCCGGCGACAATCCTTTTCCGGCCGGGACAGGCAGAGCCTTGCGAACGGCCGGCGAGTTCACGACGGAAGTACCAAATAGGTTGAGGCCCTCAGCGTCGATGCTGAAGTTGGAGAAGTCGAATTCTTGCATCGCAGCGTCCTGGAGGAGCAAGTCGACCCATATCGCCGTGGCGTTTTCCAGGTTCGCACCGAAAGAGCCATTCGTGCCATTGGTAGTCGCGGTACGCGGCGTGATTCCCGTGTGGTTGTTTGCGTCTGCGGCATCGTGGGGAGAGGATGTCGGCTGCACATTCGGCATGTCCTGGACGTCGCTGACATCAAAAGCTGGAGAGCCATCGTTGTCCGCGCCCCCTTCAATGACTGCAGTGGTAGAGGCCGTAGCGGCGGCTGTGGTCACGACGGGCTGCTCTCTGGCCGGGGTTTCGGGCCAGATTCTCGTCGAAGCATCTTCTTCTGCCGGAGGATCTTGATCTCGCCCTAGGTCTTCGGACTGATCCCCAACCAACTCGGAGTCCGGCAGGGTGAAGCATGAATCGTCGTCCTGGCTTTGAGTTTGATCCGCGCTGGACTCGCCCGTCTTTCTTCGATTTGGCGACCTTCGGGGAACGTAGGCACATGTGTGCTTCGTCCTCTCACAACCCCCACATACGGGCTTCTTTTCGTCGCACTTGACATGGCGACGGCGGCACGTGACGCTGTGATGAGAAAACTTCAGTCGGTATGCGGACGATGACGTAATTACTGGGAGCGTAGAGATTACCATCCAGTTGTGTTTCTGAGACCTCGACCACGCGTAAGACGACGGCGGGTGAAGTATCGCTGGGTCTCATCCTCCTCGTCCCCCATGTTATCCCTGTGAGCCTGCCTGCGTTGTGTTTGTCATGCTCTTGGCGATGCTTCAGCGGGCTGAAGACTCGCCTGTGAGGAAGTGACGACAGGGAAGGAGAGGCAAGGAGCAACAGAGGTGAACAATTCGCTCTCCAATGGTCTGTGGGGTCCTATCCTAGCGCCGTCTCTCCGCGTGCATGTCGTTGTCTCGGTGCAATGCAAGGCAAAGAAGAAAAGGAGTGGTGTGGAGAAGAGAGTGTGATGGTTGGAGAATGGGGAAGATGCCACGCGGGGTAGACGTGCACTCGCAGGTGCGTGTGGGGAATTGTGGAGACTCGGAGACCGGATTCCGGAGCGGCGGCGCCGATGCCGTCCCGACAATGATGCGGAACGGCTCGGGATTGATACTGACAAAGGGCTAAGAACCTAGGCTCAAAGATTGAGTTAGTGAAGTGAGGTTTCACCCCGCTTGACTATTAAGAAAATCGCTCGGAACAGATTATATGCTTGCTACTACATCGCCTACTGCAAGTGCACAAACATGCCGCCGTCGACCAACATCTGCGCCCCCGTCATGTACCCGCTCAGCTCCGAACAGCCCAGGAAGACGGCCGGCCCCGCAAGGTCCTGCGGCTTCCCCACGCCCAGCAGGATGCGCTTCTCGAGGTAGTCCCGCTTCTCCTGGCTCTGCTTGTCGAGGTCCGACAGCTGCGTGCGGATGGTCCCCGGCAGGATGGCGTTGCACCTGATCCTGTGCGGCGCCAGCGCGACCGCCATGGACTGGATCATCGACAGCACCGCCGCCTTGGTCGGGCCGTAGTGGGCCTGCATGCCGCCTCCCAGGAGGGCGCTGATGGACGAGATGCCGATGATGGAACCGCCGCGGCCTTGCTTGACCATCTGGTTGGCGGCGGCCTGGCACGAGTAGAAGGCGCCGTTGACGTTGACTTTGACGCCAAAGTCGAAGACGTCTTTTGGACATCTGATGATAGCGGAGGTTTTGTCAGCTTTTTGGTATAGCATGGATAGAGCAGCGGGAGAGCGTGTGTGACGTACGTGAGGAACTCAGCGGGCTGGTAGACGGCAGCGTTCGCTACGAAGATATCCAGCGAGCCCCATTTCTCGGCAGCCGCCTCGCACAATGCCCGGGTGACCTCTGGGTCTGTGATGTCTCCAGCCAGGTCGATAAGCTCGCCGGTCGGGAGATCCGCGGGAGCGGCCTTCTTCATTGCCTCGGCTTCCTCATGGAGACTGAGTCTGTGATGCTCGTCGCGGGGGAGGCCGAGGTGGTTGACGGCGACATTGGCGCCTTGCCTGAGATACTCGAGCGTAATCTGGCGTCCGATTCCGGTGGTTCCACCGGTGACGGCGGCGGTCTTGCCTCTGAGCAGTCGGGAGCCGGAGAGAGTCATTGTGATTGCTGTACGGTCTGATCTCAAAGGTTAACGAGGGAGTTAATAGCAAAGGGCGAGTCAACTGGGCCTGGGTGCTTGGTCTTTAAAACCTTAGAAGCCGATAGTGCCATGATCGGATTTGTTATACCGTTATTTCTGCATGCAGATCCTCCAGTTGGTTCAACACATCTGGGGACGCTGTAGTCCCGGCTTATTACCCCACACGCCGACGGGAGTGCACAGTCCGACGGTCAGACTCGGCCGGGGCTTACGGCCTTCTTTTCCGACATTTGCTCGCCAAGCAAATTTCTCATCGCCCAAAGCCGTCGAGACAACTGCGAAACAATGCAATTGGCTCGTTTGTATTGATTCGAGTTGAAACTCTTGCTGGGAGCATCTCCGTAGGGCTGTGGCAGTTACTAGGAGTTCTTCATAGCCCTTGACAATTGTGGAACTACTCCTTCGCGTGAAACTCTGAGAACGCAGAAATAATGCAGGGGATTCGGGGAATGAGGGTAAGATTAAGTGCAGATAATAAAGTTTAAGGGGGCTACTATCTCACACCCCCCAAGCTGAACATCCCACCGCCCGGAGGCACCTATAATGATAAAGTGCAGTAGCGACAACGACGGACGACAACGACAATGACGGACGACAGCGACGATAACGGACGACAGCGAAGATGACGGACGACAACGACAATGATGGACGACAGCAACGACGACGGACAACAGTAGCGATAACGGGCAATAATATTTAATAGTAATGATAGTAGCAGTAGTAATTTACTAGAACTAGATAGATAGTAAGTCAGAATAGCTTGTGGGGAATGTGAAATACCTAGTCCAGGGGTGTAAAATAATAGTTCCCAAGTTTAAAAGTATACTTAGACACATAGGCAGAGTGACAACGATACAAAATTAATATAGGAGAGTCGCAGCTAGGATGCAGCCTGGGCACTGGAAGCTATGCAGGCCCGAAAACACCAAACTCTTCGCTCAAGTCTCAACAGCAGTGCCAAGAGCATAAGCGACCACAGCCGCGATAGCCAGTGAGACAGCCACCCGGACCGGGTCCGGATCCGAGCCTGCCGATCCGAGACCCGGATCCGGGGATGCCAATTTGCGGATCGTCAATCATAACGGACGAGTTCGGAGGCGGCCTCGACTTGCAAGAGTCTGCGCCAACGCTCAATTCTGTCGAGGAGGACTGCGGTTTGCGGGACCCCTTTATGTCATTGCGGCGCTCGTCAACATCTAGCAGATGTGCAGGTCGCGCAGATCTTGGCCATTGACTGGGTCGACCTCCCTCCCGTCGACAATATGTGTCGTCTTTCAACATCCTGACAGAAAAATGAGGCTCCGCCAGGTGTCTACCCTTGGGCCTAATTTTGGAAGCACGGGGGGTCCGGTTGCTTACAGTGAGTCCCGGGCCCCGGCATGGTCTTGACGAATCAGCCGCAAGGGCTCACGGAGAAGTGGCTCGTCATGGTTCTTGGGGGCCCGGTGTTGTCATCCCGCAGAGCTGAAAAGCGCAGGTGGCCCCATGTCCTGGCCCCTGTCCACACGCTGCATGCACGTCAGCCCTAACGCTCTTTTTTTGGGACTTCAACTTCATCTTTTTCATCACGATCGATTCTTTGGTGTTACATGACGGCATTGAACGTGGTGGTTGGCAGTGGGTACAACGATGTCGAAGGGGGGAAAGAGGATCTGCCGTGCAGGATGCCGCCGTCCCGTCAACCAGGAACTTTTGCAACCACAGTGCACCGATGCATCGGACGGTTCCATATTTCAAGCTGTATTTCTCCGATAGGTGGTGGGCAGGCGATAGCATCTTGTTGTCACCGCCGCATGGTGTATTGATAAGCTCTACGCCATTAAGCCGGTATCGGGTTTTGCATTACTTGCAGTCTCTCAAATCCCGCGGAAAACTTCGTCTCAAAGCCCGCCTATCGGTATCGGTTTAACAGTGCAATGTCTCTTGCCCGCGCTCTCTCTCTCCACTTGACCGTTGCTTAGTTGCGGTTCTCCGCCGGCCTCGCCAACGCGCCCTGCTCCACCACTTAGTAACGCGGAGGACATGACAAGAAAACAGGACAGGGGCGGCGGACAAGTTCATGACTTTTGGAGTGTTATTTTGGGGACTGTTGGGGTTTGTTCTCTAAGCCGAAGGATTCAACTTGGCCAGGGGCAAAAGTAATTCTTGTTTCTGTCAGGACACTCAACTCGGACCATCCGCAAAAATTCTCGTCACTTTGGGCAGACAAATCTGAATCATGCCAGTTGATTACCGATCACCGATCAGTCTCGCGAAAAACGTGAAGCAGTGGGCCGGCCCGTCGGCGCTGGCTTCTTCCCTCTCCCAGTAGGGGCCATCCCGGTCTGGTGTTCATTTGGGATGGATGGATTAGGAAGCCCCCCGCGCCGACGCTTGCCGCACCGAGGCTCGCATGTTGTTGCCAAAATTAAGTGCCCCATCGTGTCGCTTAGTTCACGATGTCTCGTGCGCGCCCACCGAGTTGTAAAATCCTCGTTCTATGTTGTGCATCTTAGTAAAACACCAGAGCAACAGTGAGGATCGCCCCATTACGGATCGCCCAGAGCCTGTTGAAAGACAAACGAGACCAAGAGTTTGAGGAAAAAGAACCGGGCTTCGATGCGATCACCAACCTGCTGCCAGGAAGATGGAAGTTGATAAATCGCGAGCAACCGCCCCGGCTCTCCGTTCGAATTACCACGACACTCGACACAACGGACTCATCAGCTAGAAGAACCAACTCAAAGACGAACCAGAGCACTTTTCAGCATGTCTACCTCGGACAACAAGCAACATGAAGCTTCGCTCGCGCCCAGCGCGTCGACTTTTGCCGGCGAGATGGCCTCTCAGGCGGCCTCAACATCCGTTACCGACGACTTCACGCCAGAGGAGCAGAAGAAAATTATGAGGCGTGTCGATATCCGCGTCGTGGCCACCGTTGGTCTGTTGTACTGCTTCTCAGTCATTGACCGGTCAAACCTGCCCGCCGCTGCCGTGGCCGGGATGCTCGACGACCTCAAGCTCATCGGAAACCGATATGTGAGTTTGTTTCCAGGAATCATGATGTGGAATGCTTTCATGTTTGGTTGAGACGCTGACAACAAAAACAGTCCATTGTGAGCTTGGTCTTCTTCACCACTTACATCACGTTTCAGCCCATATCGATCATTCTCGCGCGAAAGATCGGACCGAGGGCGTACTTCACCGGCATCACCATGATCTGCGGAGGCATCGTCATGGGAATGGGCTTCCTCACGCACTGGCACCAACTGGTTGCTCTTAGAGTCATGCTCGGAGCCCTCGATGCAGGCTTCTATCCCAGTTGTCTCTACCTGTTAAGCACTTGGTATACCCGCTGTAAGTTGAAAAGAACTGGAAATTTTGAGGGGGAACGAGGCGAGCGCTAAACTCTGCTTAGATGAGGTCGGAAAGAGATACTCTGTCTTCTACATCTTGGTGTGCCTAGCTACTGCTTTCGCGGGTATTCTGGCATTCGGGGTAAGTTGTAATGCCAACCCGATCTAGGTAAGTTACTGACTCTCTTGGTAGCTCACTCAGCTGGAGGGAAAGGGCAACCTGCCTGGATGGACGTGGATTTTCCTCGTTGAGGGCATCATCACCTGCGCCATTGGAATCATCGGATACTTCCTGCTTGTAGGATTTCCCGACGTCCAGAAGCGTACCTGGGGGTTTCTATCTGAGCGAGAGACCACTTGGGTCATTTCTCGCGTCCAAGCCGACCGAGGAGACGCGAAGCTGCCCAAGTTCAGCGTCATGAAGTTCCTTCGAGGCGGCGCCGATATCAAAGTCTGGGCTTTGGCTCTGATCTACTTCAACCAGGCCCTTGTTAACTTTGGTATGTCTCCAGGCCACCGAGACAAACCTCGAGTTTGAAGCTAACATATGTCAACTCCAGCCCTGTCCTTCTTTCTCCCCATCATCCTCAAAGACAACATGGGCTTCAGCGCCGCAAAGGCTCAGATCCTCGTCGCCCCGCCTTACATCTTTGCCGCGGGTATCATGTACGCCTCCGGCTGGATCGGAGACCGGTACATGCTCCGTGGGCCCCTTCTCATCGGACTTAACACCGTCGCCGTTATTGGCATTTCCATGATAGGGTTCCATAGCCAGGTGGCCGTTCGCTACGCCGGCGTATTCCTCCTCACAGCTGGTGTTCTCAGCTCTATCCCGACGACCATGGCGTACCAGGCCAACAACATCCGCGGTCAGTGGAAGAGGGCTTTCTCGAGTGCTCTTACTGTCGCTTTTGGTGGCATTGGAGGAATCGCCGGTTCTCTCATCTTCAGGTAAGAAAGCCATTGGATTTCTACTTGGCTTGTCTTCGTCCGTACTAACACTTCGGTAGACCCCAAGACAAGCCCCGGTACCTCCCTGGGCTAATCACCTGTATGGCGGCCGCTGTTACGATCATTGTCGTGGTGCTCGCTCTGAGTGCCTACTTTTACTACTGGAACAAGAAAGCCGATCGCGGGGAGGTTGAGATTGAGGCTTCGGAGGTACGTAATTAATGCCAAACCTGCCTATAGCATGAAGCTTGGGACTAACACCTCTCACAGGAGACCGACGCATCCGACTTTCGCTACACCTACTAGACCAATGATAGAGCTCGATGGATATAGCACGACACACCTACAGATTTTTGTTCATCGCATTGCCTTGGAGTTTTGATCTTGTCGGATTTGGTATTCGAAAGAAAATGTCGACGGCGTCTGGAGATATAGGATGGGAGATATACACGGTGGTCTTTTATTGGTCGTTTTACTCCAACACTTTCGTTTAGCAAAATCATACACAATTACGCACCCGGCGTGCTCAAACATCATCGTCTCATGAGCAAAGCCTTGCGGTGCGGTTCCGATATGCCAAACCTCGTGACATCGGTCTCCACTGTGCGGAATGTCACGGGCTACGGCCGTGGTATGGCTTCGGCGATGCCCTCGCCGTAGAAAGTTCCACAATATTCTCATGACTTCAACACGGCCCACACTTGGGCCGGACCCACATCGAAACAGCCCCCAGGAAGTGTCAAGAATATTCGAGCTACAGCCTCAAGAAGATATAAGGATGTGAGAATATCTCTGCTTTGTACATAGTTTCTCTTCTTTCCTCAAGATTGCGATACTCGTCAATACAGGATCGCCGATTGAAAACAACATCGCCCACGCCCGTCACACGGAAGAGCTCGAACCCCAGCTTCTCATACAACGGCTGCGCCGTCGCTGTGGACATAACCCATACCTTCATGCCGACAGCGTCAGCTTGTTCCAGCCCCCTCTCGACGAGGGCGGAGGCGACTCCTTTGCGTTGGTGGTCGGGATGGACCGCCAGGTAATCGAGGACTAACAATCGTCAGCTATCCGTCTCTGAACGGGCTTTCAGCGTCTTGGCATACCTAAAAAGGGTCCCTCATGGGCTCGCATCTCCTCAATCTCGGCCTCCCTAATCGGCGTATCAAGCGCCTTGTACATGTTCCCGTCCATCCACCTAGCCCTGCCATTCTCGGTGTACGCCTCGTAGCCCACCTCGAACGCGCCGGACTGTTGCACCGACGGCTCCCGCATCTTGGCGTCGACCCACCTGATGCTGTCGTTGTCTTCCGGGAGTATCCACCGCGCGTACCCGATGACCTTGCCGGTGGCCCGGTCGACCGCCTTGATGTGCCTTGTCCTTGCACGGTCCGATGCGAGCCCCTGGGACATTCGGGCGAAGGCGCCTCTCATGATCTTGTCCAAGGGCGTCGAGCCCCAGAGTGCGCGCCAGTGCTGGTCGGTATGGTAAAAGGCCAATGTGCTGGTCTCCGCGACGCCGAACGCGTCGTCGTACGTGACGCCCGAGATCGTGAAAGGCGAAGCCGGGGTGAATAATCTCCTGAACATGATGGAGGCTGCCGGTGGGCGAAAGGCGGGTTGCGCTGCACGGTGTGGTGTGGTGCGAGCGAGAGTCCTGAAAAGAGTGGTGTGAGGAATACGAAACATTGTGAAGTTCAAGGGCGACAACCCGGGTTTTGAGCGTTTCGTAGTGCGCTAGTGGATGATGATCTGTCAACTGTCGGTGCGTATGCCTGGGTGGGAAATGGGATCAGACGATTCGATGTCAGAGACGTGGCCTTGCTGAACTTTTATGAGAGACAAGATTGAGATTTGTTCTTCAGGGTTGCTCGGACGAGCGGGCTTGAAGGAATAGTTCAGACCGTCTAAAGAGTTTAATGCGCCACGCCATCAGTGTGGAAGTCAGATGAACTCAACGACCCTGCGCCGTACTCTTTTTTATCTTCATACAATATCTATACTGCAGCCGTTTAGCTTCTAGTATGCATGTTTCGGAGAAAGGATAATTCGCGCATCGTTAGTCCTGAAGGATGAAGAGCACGCAAATTTACTCCATCTTCGTGACTGAGGAACCTTGGGCGTGGCAAAGCTACTGGAAAGACTGCTCGGGCGCCTCCCGACATCCTTCAGGCAAGGGGAGTATTCCTTCTCGACCGCAAGGATTGTATTCGGAGGCAATTGCAACAATGCGGAGTTTAGGCGGTTACAAGTACATCTGGTGCTGCCGTGAATCCAGTGTTACTTAAAAGTTGGTCGGACACCCTACTTACACACGGGGACAGTTGCAGTCGCCAGGTTGTCAAAAGTTTTGTCCACCATGGCAGATAGAAACTTTCAGTACAGTAGAATCGCAAAAGTTTATTTGAGCCACAGAGTGGTATTTTCTAGTTATGGCTGAAGTGGTTTCGCGTTGAAGAAACATCAGGGTGCCCTATTCTTAACGATGAGAAACAAAGTTCGAAGACATTCATCCAGATTCACGCCGGAGATAGGTGGTTAAGAAGGTAGCAGAACTCAATGCAGAAACTAGTATCGCACAGCACACATATAGTTCCAGGTTGCTTCTGGGCAGTTGAGAATCCATGTCTAAATGATCTTCCCAGAATACAACTGTCAAGTTAAACCACAGAGAAGATCGAACCTCTCTTAAGTCAACTGAAGACATCCTCCAAGAAAATCACCGCTGCACGCAAAGACCAAGACCAATACAATAAACCGGCCGCCAAAATGACAATCTGCATCTCACCGCTGGACGGTGCCTGGGCCTTCAAGTCGCGCATGAGCATCTACTTTGCTATCTTGGTACTCTTACTTCCCGTGCCCCGGAGCTTCTTGCTCTGGCGCGCATCAACCTACTACATGATCGCGACAACAGTTGTCGCGGCAGTCTACACCATCACCCAGCTCATCGAGCTCAAGACCAACACCTTGCGCGCCATACCGATCGACCTCCTCATAGCCATGGAGGTCTGCACGCTGGCGATGATCCCGCCCGCCCGGTATCTGCTCTCCGCCCTCGGCCAGCACAGCACCCTCCGCAAGTACATGCGCATCTGGATCATCACTGATTCACTGCTGCGATAGGGGGCGTCATCGGCTGCGTCGCCGTCGACTCGCTTTCCAGCCAGGCCGCCTGCAGGCGGTCCCTCGAGTCTTCCACAAGCAAGACTTGCCAGGGACACGAAGCTTTCAGTGGGTTGGGCTTCCTGCCCAGTCCCCAAACCCCTCAGAACGAGATCGCCCAGATCCGGATTTTCCTCATCTCTGTCTTCTCCTTCGCCGCCGCCATCTGCCTCGCAATCGTGTTGCTCGTCAACTCGGAGAAGAGCGAGGGCGACACGGACTCTGAGGCCAACATCAACCAGGCGGCCTGCTGGCGTCCCTCGACCACGGCCCGCAACTTCCTACTTTTCGTATTCGACATCACCTCGCTGGCCGTGGCCCTGTTCGTGGTCATCCCCACCGAGCAGCTGCTCTCGCGTCTGAACCTGCCGAACGACAGGCAATACAGCTCGATCGCCCTCTGGAGGGGCTACAGCCTGCTGCTCACCGTCGTGGCCGCGGTCGCCCTCACGGTTGCGAGGACATGCTGGACCCCATTTGCCGGGCTGATCTCTTGGAAGAGCTGCGACAAGTGAGGTGGTTATTTCTCACGGTCTTATCTGGAGGACGCAAAGGTCGTCCTTGCGAAGAAGAGACTCAAGAGCCAGAGACGGAAGAAACTGGATGGTGGTGGAACCGACCGGACGTCGAGGTTGAAGATGTCAAAAAGGGTGGTAGGCCAGGGGCGCTGGAAGCGATGCACACGCAGAGCGCCTAGGATGCCAGGAAGGCGCTAGGAGAAATGTTTGGCCGAGGACCGCGCTAGGTGCGCTTGAGGGCCACACTAGAGGCGCTTAGTCACAGGGAACACGCTGGAAGGAGGCGCGTAAGGGACGCGGACAGGTCTTAGGCAAGGACAAGCACAATACACATCACGATTGACCCCTGAATGTGCGCCGACGAATATTCGAACAGAAGAGGCTTGCTGAGGGACTGGTTAGAATTCACCGTCTGTTTTCTTTTCCGAAGGTTTGATCGATCGAATTATGCACCGTTTATTACTAGAGAATGCACAAATTTTTTTAAAACACAAAACGCCTGGATTTTCCACAGTGATGATACCCAAGTATTCTGGGTGACCGATAGGGGGTCTCTTAAGGGTGGTCAGAATCAAGTCGTCCGCTCTTCAGGTTCCCTCCGTCTCGGAGCCGACTTAAGATTAAAAAGATTCGAAACTAAAAGCTTGTAGTTATAGAAGAACACAATCTCTTGGGAGCCTTTACCTAAACAACAACCTTTGGCAGAACCTCCCGGCAAGCCCAACTTGAAGCCGGCCCCTCCTAGTCAGGGCACGATGTCAAGGCCCCACACCAAGAGGGTTCCGACATTCCCGCAACCTCGTCGCCCCCCATCAAATTTGACCTAGTGTTTTTGCTCCCTATCCAACAACAAATGGTCTGGTGGTGTAGTTGGTTATCACGTCAGTCTAACACTTCGGTTCCCTCCTCTGAGGACAATCGCTAGGTACACTGAAGGTCTCCGGTTCAAGTCCGGGCTAGATCAACCCCATGGGCGAATGGTTTAGTGGTATAATACTCGCTTAGCATGTGAGTGGTCCAGGGTTCGATTCCCTGTTCGTCCATCTTTTTGCCCATTCGGCCCAGCTATGTGCCGTCAGAGCTGGAATGGTCCCTCTGCAGGCGGGTGGAGGTAATCGGGCATCTTCTGTTTGCTCCCCAGGTGGTCTAAGTTGCAGGAAACGCGGGGTTTCAGCATCTAATTGGGCTAACTTCGTGCCTAAAGCCAAGTTCATTTCTTGTTTCCGGGAGACTATAGCGAATGTGAGGCTTCTGTTGCAGCAATGCGTATCACACTCGCCTGTCTCATCTCGATCACAAGGAAGCAACGAATGATATGTCTCGGATAGTTTACACATTACGTTTGACTGTATTATGTAGTGCCTAGCGGCTGCTGGTCGCTATTCTTCTAAGGCCTCCGCAACCCAGGAATTGGGAAATCACTGAATGTCCTCGGGCTTGACGATGACCCAGTTCTTGTCGGCGGTGACGGGCAAGCCCTCCTTCTTCTGGGCGGCGGTGTTGTCCTCGATCATCTTGTTCATCTGCTCCATCGAGCTCTCCTTGCGGTTGATCCAGAGGTGGATGCCGCCCTTGGAGACGTCGACGCCGTGGAAGATCATGGGGCCGTCGCTGTCCGGGGTGTCGCCGCCGGCGAGGATGGGCTTCTTCCACTCGTCGATGTAGGTCAGGATGGCGGCCCACTTACCCTGCATCCAGGTGGCGGGCGTCCAGAGGAAGGGGGTCATGACGAGGCCGAGGTTGGCCGCCTCGCTGTAGTGGCCCTCCTCGATCTGCTTGCGGGTGGTCGTGAGGTCGCCCGAGGTGAGGTTCTTCATGAGCAGGGTGACGCCGATGACGTTCTCGGGCTTGACGTTGTAGCCGTACTTGGGGTCCGAGGCCACCATGCGGACGAGCTCCTCGGAGGCGGCGGTGATGACGTAGACGTCGATGCCGTTGGCCATGAGCTTGTTGTAGAGCTCGACCTGGCCGGTGAAGATGCGGGGAGGGGTGACCTCGGTGGCGGTAACGACGTCGCCGTCGAGGTAGGTGGCGGAGACGGTGCCATTGAGCGCCATCAGATCGTCGACGTGGCCCTTGAGCTCGGAGAGCGGGAAGCCGCTGAAGATCTGGGCGGCCCAGGGGTAGCAGACCATGTCGTCCAGCTCGCAGAGGCGCAGGTAGTAGCTGTACAGCGTCTCGGTGTAGTTGGCCGAGTCCTTGAAGGGGATCAGCTTGAGGGTCGGGTCCATGGTGTCGCGCGTCAGGACGCCCTTGCTCTCGAGGTACGGCAGCAGCGACTCCTCGAGGTCGAAGCGGTAGCTGGTGTTGTCCATGTCGAAGACGGCGTAGTTGCTCTGGTTGGCGTTGGCCGCGATCATGGTGTTGAGGGACTTGGCCGCCTCGGCCGGCCAGTGCTTGAGCTCAGGGCCGGCGGTGTGGTTGGTCGCGAAGACCGACGGAGCGGCGCTCGCGAGGCCGCGGGCGAGGGCCAGCCCGAGGGAGGCGACGACGGGGTTCATCGAGGTCTTCATGATGGTGTCTGGCGAGGTTGAGCTAATGGAGCTTGGGAGGGTAGCTGAACTAAGCCAAGAAAGACGACGACGTAGGGTGTGATGCCGGGAGGTAAAGGCAGGACGGGCCGTGAAGGGAACGGGAGGAAAATCTTCGTTGTCCACGGGCCGCGGCCGCGTCGTTTATAAACGAGCAATTCTCCGTCTTAGAAGGATTCGTACTCGACCTGCCGGAGGTCCCTGGATTCACGTTGGTAATCATGGTTCCTCCTGTTCGCTTACCACGCTGAGTCTAGTAGATACTGGGGTCGCCAAGGTAATAGAAGCCTATGCGAGTGTTGGCGATGCCGTCGCGACGTCGTGTAACATCCACTTTGTGGAGTCTCCAATTTCCCCCGGCCTACCGCGGTAACATTGGTGACGTCGAGCGGGATTATTGAAATGATGGGTGACAAGGTTTTCGTAATGCAGTGGGGGGCCTCACTGGGAAAGCGATAACGTCTCGACGCGAGTCAGGTATCACGACGGCCTCGCAGCTTCAACATCGTTGCATCGGATGAACCACTCCTCAGCCCTACATGATAAAGGTGGGGTTGAGCCACGAGGCGCCAAGACGAACGAAGTCGCATGTGCCACCAGCAGGACTGAAGGATATGGCTATCAAAGGGGTCGTACCGGGATTCTCGGGGAAGTGCCTCTCACTCAACCGAATCTCCGCGCCCTTGACCCTAGTTCCATCAAGTCGGACCTGCAGATAAGACCCGGTAGTCGGCTGATCCGCGCGTCTTCATCTCAGGGGCCTGGATGCTGAGTCCCCCAAGCGGAGGACATGCGCTGGTTCCCGCAACGAAGTCTGGTTGCTTTGGACTCAAACTTAGGTAGGAAAAGTTCTGCTAGTAGTACGAGCGCACAACTATGAGCGGTCATAGCTCGCAACTGCCAATGCATGTGTGTTTGGAGACTTGGATTTGGCCGAGACGGGCAATTTTTCAAACTTCGACTTGCGTTTACGGTTACATCTGCAATTGTCGTTGTCCGGAGTTACGTTCAGTGAAGTCAACCTTTCGGCAATTCCCCTACGTAAGCTTATGGTGACTTGGCGAGCCGGCAGTGCAAAGCCTATCTCAACCCAGAGACTACACAACCCGGCATGCGGATTACCAACCTGGTCTCCCCGGGCTGACACTGATTGTTTCAAGCTTCAACTGCCGCAGTCCAATAATTGAAGAGAGTGCTGGGCGGGATGTCGCCATCGGGCGTCGGGCGATCGCCCGGGCGAGACAACACCCGCAGAGCCAACACCGCAACACAAGGTCCCCCAACAACCCCGACCATTCAACCGATGCCCAGATCTGGCTCGGACAGAGTCCCGCGAGCAAGAAACAAAATTTCGCGTAACGGCTTTCCCTCTTGCGACAAAGACAACCCGTAGGTCTTGGCCCGCTGCAAGACCGCTCCTGGTTTAAAAAAGGGACTAGCCTTCTTGTCGTAAGTGACCACCACTCCCGCCCTGTAAAGTGACATACCTCCTTGGGAAGAAAGTCTTGGTACTCTTCATCGAACCCGAAAACATAACACCCCTCCTCCGACATGGCGCCCCCAACCACCTCCGAGCAGACCCTGGCAGAGACCCCTCGTCCTGAGAGGGTCGCCGCCTACGCCGAGTCCGACAGCACCACTGAGCTGAACGCTGACAGCGACACCAGCATCTCCGAGAACGGACAGTCGAACGCTAGGTCGAGACGCAAAATGGCACGATCGAAGCCCATTAAGGAGCAGCTCGGGGGTCTGTATGAAGACAACGTGACGGCAAAGATCTTCAGGACGGCGGTCAATTCGCTTGTGGACAATGTGAGATGGATATCCGACTTTCATGACACGACGCAATGGCTAACCCTGAGCAGGACCCCCCAACGGCGTACCCCGAGTACGTTCTCCAGACCGGCCCAGAAGCGGGCAAATATCACCTGCGAGAGGCTTCCTTCTGGACCTGCGGCTTCTTCCCGGGAAACATCTACTCCCTGATCGAGAGGCTGGTGAAGTTCCCTCAGACCATGCCTGGCGGCTCGGAAAGAGCAGCGCTGCTGTCGAAGCTCTGGGCTCTGGGCGCGTCCTGGTCGGAGCCCATCCACGAAACGGCCAAGAGGACGGACACCCACGATATGTCCTTTATGATCCAGCCGTCGATGAGGGTCAGGTGGGAAGTGGCGCAGGACAAGCAGGCACTAGATTCCATCGTCACGGCAGCCAGGGCTCTTTATACTCGCTACAACGACACTGCCGGCGCAATTCGGTCGTGGGATGCCCTGACCCAGCATGGGGTCACGATCACGAGCCTTACAGAAGACTTCCTCGTCATCATCGACTCGATGTGCAATCTCGACCTCCTATACTACGCAGCCGCCCACACAGGTGAGACGTATCTCTCGGACGCGGCCACGAGACATGCAAAGACGCTACTCCAGTCGAACGTGCGTCCGGAGAAGGACCCGAGGGGCAAAGTGAAAGGCCCGTTCTACAGCACGATTCACGTCGTCAACTTCAACCCCCGCGACGGCGCCATCAAGGAGCGACGGACGGGCCAGGGCTACGCGGCCGAGTCGACGTGGGCGCGGGGTCAGGCCTGGGGAATACTCGGCTACGCGCAGACATTCCATTGGACTGGCGACAAAGAGTTCCTCGATGCGGCACAGGGACTGGCGGAGTACTTTGTCTATCGTCTCGAGACGTCGCCGGCGTCAGTCGAGGTGCCTGTCGAAGGGGAGGGCCGTACCAAGGGTCGCTATGTGCCTCTGTGGGACTTTGACGCGCCGATCGAGAACGAGGCGAACCCGTTGCGGGACTCGTCGGCGGGTGTGATTGCAGCGAACGGCATGCTTGTGCTCTCGCAGGCGCTTGCGGGCTTGGGCCGCGATGATGAGTGTGTTAGGTGGCGCGACATGGCTGTTCTGATCATCAAGGACACTTTGGACTTCTCCTTGGCGCAGGAGAAGGCTCGGCTCGTGTTCAAGAATGGAGAGATTGGGGCGGCGGACGTAGAGGAGGGAAAGACGTTCGAGGCCATCCTCAAGAACGCCACGGCGAACCACAACGCGCGCGACCACAAGCGGTACTGGGACCACGGGCTGGTATACGGTGACTACTACCTCATTGAGTTTGGGAACAGGCTGCTGAAGATGGGACTGGTTTGATTAATGCTATGGATTTCTTTCTTTCCAGCTCCAATTGTAGCAATTACTAGGGGGGGCAAATGAGGGTATGAGGGTATCTCTCGAATAGACTGTGCGCAAACCCGCCGGAGATTATATACATGTACTCAATTACCAATGAGGGAAAAGGTTTCCATCGTGTCATTCCAGGCGCGAGCCGTCGACCTGCGCCCAGCCATTGACCGGCAGGGCGTTGTTGCCCGAACTGGCCGTCTGTGCTGTGAACATCATGTCGTCGAAGCTGATGATGCGGTCCATCTCCATGAAGCGCTGGTCCATGAGCATGTGCGAGATGGCCGACAGCTCATCCGGGGCATCGGAGTCTCGCGGGGTGAACCCGGGCATTGGGATCGGGGAGCCCATCGGTCCGATCAGCGAACCTTGGCGAAGCTGGGCCGGTTGCTGCTGCTGCTGCTGGCTAGGGAAGACGGGAGGCGGCCTTGGCTGTGCTGTCGCGGCGGCAGTCGTCTGGTTTGGTGCCAGCGGGCTTGACACCACGGGAGCATTTCGAGCGGTCCTGGAGGAAGACTGGGCGAAGAGTGCGTTGCCCTGCTGGTGACTGAAGCCCGGAGTCTGGGCCGATGGGCTGCAGCCCTGGCCGGTGATGCCGCTCGAATAGCCCAGGACGTCAACGGCGAACTGGGGGTCCGTCTCGCACCGGCTGTGGAGATCCCGGAGCTGGGCGGCGTACTTGCCGGCGAGACACTGGGCGTGTCTTTCCCTCAGGATGGGACCTGCCCAGCGCCTGGCCATCTCTTCGAGACCTTCGACCAGGAGCCAGAAATCAGGCACTAGGTCCGCGTCGTAATAGCGCCAGTGTACTGGAGAAGTGGATGTTAGAATACTGGCAGGGTTGGAATGCAATATGTTTCAGAGAAGCCTACCTAGAAGCACTCTGGCGCTGATAAAGACGCAGAAGGCAAACTGGCTTGTGGCCGGGCTGTTCTCGGGGGTGTACTTGAGGTACTTTTGGCTGATGGTGGCGGTCTCGACGGCGGCGACCTGGCAGGTCTCGGCGCTGCAGAAGCTGGGCAGCTTGACGATGTTGGACCAGCGGGACTCCGGGTAGGCGATGCGCTGGTGGAGGAGTATCATGGAGGTGTTGTGAGTGACGTGGGCGAGGGTGAGGTTGGGATCCATGTTGATGAGGGCGGGCTGGCGCGAGATGTTGGAGTCTTTCCACTTTTGCGGGAGGAACATCTTCCAGCTGGGAGGGATCAGTAACTCAGACTCTCGAAAGACTGCCGGGAGGAAGAGGA
Source organism: Colletotrichum plurivorum (assembly GCA_014235945.1). Taxonomy (NCBI): domain Eukaryota; kingdom Fungi; phylum Ascomycota; class Sordariomycetes; order Glomerellales; family Glomerellaceae; genus Colletotrichum; species Colletotrichum plurivorum. The sequence continues at coordinate 39,527 of WIGO01000307.1, forward strand.
GGGGTGGTAATAGACTTACTGAACCAGGCGTAGGTCCAACTCCTTGAACCGCGTGAGCCAGCTGCTGACTTCCTGGCGGTCCTGGAAGTTGATCTTTTGCTGGAGAAAGTACGTGGTGACCCGGCTGAGCGACTCGGTGGCCTCGATGCAGTAGGCGAAGGCGCCGACGGTCGTCATATCGACCGTGTTGGGGCCCTTGCCGGAAGGGTTCGGGACGACCGGCGTCTGCGGTGGCGCGCTTGCGTCCGAGGCATGCTCGGGGCTGGGGTAGTGCGCCGGCAAGAAGGCGATGGAGTTGCCGATCCGGGCGGCGGAACGGTCCCAGATGCCGAAGTAGGGGGTGACGACGGACTCCTCCTTGTGCCAGAGGCCGCCGTCTGCCGGGAGCCTGCGGTGGACGTCATCTGAGGTCAGGCTAGTGTTCCACCTGTCTTGGTCAGTCTCGGCTTTGAACGGTGTTTAGCTGGTCTGATGTTACCCTGTGGTTACGGAACAGAATCTGTGAAGAGTCAGTAAGAAGTCCGGACAGACAGGTCCTGTGACATGAATCTTACCTGTCGAGGTTGAAGATGTTCCAGAAGACCCGGCGCCGCTCCTCCTCCTCCGTCCAGTTCTGTGGCGGGGCAATGGACGGCAGCGGCTTCAAGAGGGGTTCCTTGTCTCGGTGGTCCGACTCGATGCTCAGCTGGAGATACTCAACAGTTCTTGTGAGTGACCCGACGATGGACCACGCTTTGGAAGCATCTCCGTTGCCAATCTTCGGTCTGTGAGCTGTAGTTTCTCAATGGGGTGAAGGGCTGCTTACATCATTGAAGGCTATGATGATTAGTGCCTGCAAATTCTCTACGGAGAGGTGATCCATGGCGTTGAGGATGACAATATTCCTCGACCGCAACATTCGGCGCTCCACCTCCTGAGCCGACAGCCGAGTCTCGAGGTTATCCACGAACCGCAGCGCAGCGACGACCATGGCATGCAGTACAACAACAAGCCTCGGCAACTGGTCCGGGTCATGCACGCGCCTTCGGAACTGCGTCTCGTGGAGGATGGGAATCCACGGCTGGATGAGGTTGAAGTGGGCGTTGATCACATCCTCAAGCAGGTCCGGCGCCGGCAGGCTCGTGGTCATGTTCTCGAGGTCCTCGAGCGGGATGGCGAGGTCGATGTTCGGGTTGCCGCAGCTGTCTACGCGGCGCCGCTTGCGCGGCTGGACATGCGGGTGCGAGACCATCTCGAGCCCGTCGACGACGGTGTGCCGACGGGACGAGCTCGAGGTGGTGGTAGGCGAGTAGACGGCCTGATCGCCGGTGAGGCCCTCGGGCGTGGCGTCCTGCGAGCCTGCCTTGGTCGTAGTCTTGGAGTTGAGCTTGTGCAGCTCCCGGGCCAGCATGGAGAGGATGCCGACGACATTCTGGGACTCTGGGGCGGTGGTTGGGCCCGAGTCTCCATGGCCGGTGGATGTTGAGAAGTGGACGCCGGGTTCGTGAGACTTTTGGAGGAGTGCATTCTCGAGCACCTCTGAATAGCGTCATCAGTGAGTGTCTTAGTCAGGAACGTCACCACCTCAGCCCAAGGCATAGTGATGAGACACAGTTACGTCACCTACCAACTCTGCGGTTCAGACTCTCTACAGCTCCAGGCTTGATACCTGGCTTGTTCTTCTTGAGGTCGTAAACGCACGGCGAGTCTAACCAATCAGTACGTGTACTCATTCTTCAAGTGACCTTCGTCCCCGGGTCGACGCACCCAATCGCTTGCAGTGAGAGCACGTCGGCTGGTCGCGCGAGCAGCGGAGCTTTCGACGCCGACAGCCCTGGCACGAGGGGATGTCGTTCTCGGACGACCCATCGTGTGGCTGGTGCTCCTGCTGCTGTTGGTGCTGCGACGCCGACGCCGATGCGGCCAGATCCATGGCCACCCTTCGTGAAAAGAAAGCACAATGAAGGATCGCCGGACAGCGGGATGGGGGGCGGCGCGGCCAGCCGGGCGGACGTGTTTGCGGGCACCGCCGGAGCGGTCAGGGGGCCGGGCCGGTGGCTTGTGTGTGGGGGAGCAGCACCGGCCGAGCGACAGACACAAACCGGGCGTAATGCCAGCCTATTGTCAGCTCTTCTCGGTTTCGCGTGACAATCGTCGGCCTTGCAATTGTGCGACGCGACGATGCAAGTGTGTGGGCGAGAAAAGAGGGTTTTGTTGGTCTTTTTCCCACCCCCTCGTGTTTATCAGGTGGGAAAAAGGAGGAGGGGAGGGGGGCGGGGGGTCGGAGAAGTCTGGGGTTATCGATCGTTCGATTCGACTTGGCCGAGGAAACAAGGAGGAAATGATCTTCTGGCCCTCCCTCTGTCTTTCTTCCCATCATCTTCGCAGTTAAGCGATGCCTCCCCCGCATTGCAACCGTCTTGGGACTCGTTCTGACCGGGGTTCGCAGGGGGGTGGAACGACGTTGTGGTGCGGAGAAGCTGGAGAGAGAACGACAGGGGGTGAAGCGCACTCCGGTCTCCTTTCGGCCGATGCCCGGAGTGAAGCGAAGGACTCTATTGCCGCTCCGCCAAGGTTAGTCTGGGTGGAGGAGAGAGTCTAGGTTGTTCTGTTTAGTCTTCATTTTGCCGGGATGTTGCTTGGTCAGATCTACGTCGTATGCGCGGCACAAACTGCAGAAGCACGCGCACGTAGACTGGAGGTGGAATAAAAAGAAGTCGGAGAACTCGCGAGAGTCACATCGGCGTAAGTCTCGAGTTGTCAGCATCGCTGCTCCACCGACGCGACTGGGATCTTGCCTTCACGAGTACAGAGCGCCTTGACGAACAAAAACTTACTCGAGTTTTGAGTCTTTGACATAGACGGCAGCCAATATGGCCTCGACCGTGCCGACAACAACACCACAACATGGGACGACAGCAGCGGTGACGACGGAACAGCCGGTCGTCAAGGACGCCGCTGTCCCCGCCGTCGCGGCGTCGACCGTCATGGAAGAGACGGGCGCCACCGAGAACGAGGCCCCGAAGCGCTCTCTCTGGGTTGCTTGGCTGTACATGTTCGACTGGTATCCGTCGCACATGTCAAAGGAGGAGAAACGCTTCATGCGCAAGCTCGATGCCTTCCTGCTCACCTTCTGCAGTCTGGCCTTCTTCCTCAAGTGGCTCGACTCGTCCAACATCAACAGCGCCTACGTCTCGGGCATGAAGGAGGAGCTGAAGCTCTACGGCAATGAGTAAGTTGTTTGGGACTCATTTAAAACTGTCACGCGAGCGATCAAGACGAACGCTGACCACACTGCCAACCACCCAGATACACCATGTTCCAGACGTTCTACAACATCGGCTACATCATCTGCCAGGTTCCCGCCATGCTGCTGCTGTCGCGCCCCAAGTACTCGCGCTACTTCCTGCCGACGATGGAGGTCCTCTGGAGCATTCTGACGTTCGCCCAGTGCAAGCTCCAGAACGCCTCGCAGATCTACGGCACCCGCTTCCTCCTCGGCGTCCTCGAGACCCCTGTGGCCTCGGGCTCCCTCTTCATCATGTCCTCCTGGTATAAGCCCGAGGAGCTCTTCAAGCGCGCGGGCTTGTGGTACGTGTAAGTCAAACGCCCGGCATCGCAAACTCCCAACTTCACACGACTGACGGAGCCCAGATCCAATAACATCGGCGTCATGTTCGGCAACTATCTCCAGGCCGCCGCCTACAGCAACCTCAACGGCGTCCACGGTATGGCCGGCTGGCGCTGGCTCTTCATCATCGACGGCTGCATCAGCCTGCCCATCAGCATCATGGGCTACTTCATCTTCCCGGGCATGCCGAGCAGCGGCAAGCCGTGGTGGCTCAGCCAGGCCGAGTACGAGCTCGGCCAGCGCCGCATGCGCGACGTCGGCGTCGAGGAGCCTAAGAAGATCACCACCCGCATGCTGCGCCGCCTATTCTGCCACTGGCACTGGTACGTCGGCGTGCTTGCCTACGTCCTGTTTCTGTCTGGTGAGTCGTCGGCGCCCTTACTTCCACCAAGTTGGAATGCTTGAACCACAAGACTGACCCTGACAAAGGTGCCTATCCTCACGGCCAGATGAACCTTTGGCTCAAGTGGCAGGCCGATAATTGGGGGACCTACACCGTTCCCCAGATCAATACCATCCCGACGGGCGCCCAGGGCGTCTCCGTCGTCGCCGCCATCCTGGCCACGTCCCTCTGCATGGTCTACCCGACCTGGATCATCTTCCAGATCGTTATGGCCATCGTCATGTTCGCCAACATCTGCCTGATGGTCTGGTTCATCCCCCACGGACTGCACTTTGCGTCGTACTACCTCTTCGGCGTCAGCGCCGCCGTGACGCCGATCCTGGTGCCGACGGTGAACTACTGGCTCAAGGACTCGGCCGAGGCGCGCGCTTTCTGCACGGGAAGCATGTTGGTAGGTCATTGGCACGATGTCGTCAGATTCTGATCCGACTGCTAACTACTTTTTCCCCAGACCCTCGGATTTGCGATTTCGTCCTTCTACCCCCTCGTCGCCTTTCCCGTCGTCGAGGCCCCTCAGTGGAAGAAGGGATATATCGTCAACTTCTTCTTCATCCTGGGCTGCTGGGCCTCTCTGACCCTCGGCTTCTGGCTGCACAACAAGCAGGAGAAGCAGAAGAAGCAGCGGGAGATGGAGGAGATGATCGACGAGGAGAAGCTCAAGGGCGAGGACGCCAAGCACGTAGATTAGATGACGATTCGACGAGTCCCGTAATGAAATCAAGTTCACATGTTGCACCGACAAAACATTCAACATTCTGCTGCGCCCGTTTCCCCCGCAGTGGGCTCCGGCCTTCCCTGCCGTATTTGTCCCGATGTCCGATGCGAGTGCTCACCTTACTGTGGAACCCAAACACTCTCCCCGCGCCCGCGGATCACGAAATAAGACCCGCGGGCGTTGCACCCGACACCGCTTGAGGCTCTTTCAAACTCTCCAAAGAAACCATCCCTCTTTCGAGATCGTTCAACATGCCATCCCTGCCAGGCTTCTCAGACAACCCCCTCAGGACCCAGTCGGACCTGATCCGGGCCACGCTCGCCCTCCTCCGGCCGTTGCTGCCCCACTTCTCCCCGTCCAAGGCCCGCATCCGGCTCCCGGTCTCCACGGGAACGCACTTCGACGAGACCGCGGCTCAGCTTGAGGGCTTCGCCCGGCCGCTCTGGGCCGTCGGCGCCCTGATCCTCGGCGCGGAATTGACCTCGGACCTGGAGCTGCGGGCCTCCGTCGACGAGGTAGTTCAGCCATGGATCGACGGCTTCGTCGCCGGAACGGACCCGGACCATCAGGAGTACTGGGGCGCCATCGGCGAAATGGACCAGCGCATGGTCGAGGCCGAAATCATCTCCTTCGCGCTCCTCGTCGCCCCGAAGCGCATTTACGACCCGCTCAGCGAGGCAGCGAAGCGCAACGTCGCGGAATGGCTCCGCGGGCTCCGCGGCAAGGACATGCCCCAGAACAACTGGCGCTGGTTCCGCGTCTTCGGCAACCTAGCGCTGACGAAGGTCTGCGGCGCGCCGTACGACGAGGTCCGGGAGGAGATTGAGTCGGACCTGGCGCTGCTCGACTCCTTCTACCGCACTGATGGATGGTCGGCGGACGGTCCGTGGCAGACGGCCGAGCAGGCCCGGCAAGAGTGGGAGAAGGGCAGTGTTGGGATTGGGCGGCAGGCGGATTACTACTCGGGCAGCTTTGCGATCCAGTTCAGTCAGCTGTTGTACTCACGCTTTGCGGCTGATGTCGACCCTGAGCGGGCCAAAGTCTATCGCCAAAGGGCCAGGGACTTTGGTGACACGTTCTGGAGGTATTTTGATGCCGATGGCAAGTTTTCACTCCTTCTCAAGTTGATCATATTGCCTCACTCCAACTATCACCAACTCTTTTGCACAACGTTGCTCTAACATTCTGCAGGTTCCGCCATCCCGTTTGGCCGGTCCCTAACTTACCGGTTCGCCTGCGGCGGATACTTTGCCACCCTTGCGCTCGCCCAGGTGTCGTATGACGACCTCCCGAGTCCCCTGAACTCACCCGGAGCTGTAAAGGGGTTTCTGCTGAGACATCTGAGATGGTGGGCCAAGAATTCGGAGGACATCTTCTATTCAGATGGCACGCTCAACATCGGGTGGCTTTACCCGTAGGCTAACCTCCCCCTCCCTTCCCCAGGATACAAGAACTGCATCTGACACTACGAACAGGAACATGTACATGAGCGAAGACTACAACTCCCCGCAGTCCCCTTACTGGTGCCTCAAGACGCTCGTCGCAGTGGGCCTCGCTGAGGACGACCCCTTCTGGACCGCCGAAGAAGCATCCTTCCCTGAGATCTCGGCGTCCGACTCGGTAGCGGTGGCTGCGGGCTCGGAGCAGATCCTATGCAACCGCCCCGAGGGAAACCACCACTTCCTTCTCTCGCCGGGCCAATTCGTCGGGTGGCCGATGAAGGCGACCCAGGCCAAGTACAGCAAGTTCGCCTACTCGTCCGCCTTCGGCTTCTCCGTTCCTACGGGGCCGTTGATCCAGCAGATCGCGCCGGACAGCATGCTCGCACTCAGCAGAGACGAGGGCGAGACCTGGGCCGTGCGGTGGAAGTCTGAGGAGGTACGGTTTTCGAAAGCTCGGCTCGCGATAGCAGCCTCGGGCGGCGTCGTCGAGGTGGTGCCGGTGGCTACCGCAAAGTGGTATCCCTGGGGCGACCGGTCCGTCAGCATCGAGACGAGGGTCGTCCCGCCGACCAGTCGCTGGCCGGATTGGCACGTCCGGATTCATTGGATCAAGACGAGCCGCGAGCTCGATACGTTGCGCATGGTCGAGGGGGGTTTCGCCATTTCGGGTCGTAGGAGGGACGGCGCGCCGCTTCCCAAGTTCAGGCATGTCGACCAGATCAATGAGGCCGTCCTGGGAGAGACAGAGGCCGTCTTAAACCTCAAGATGTCGAGCCTGGTGTGCTCCTCGGCCGGAGCGAGCGGCATCGTCGTGGGGAGTCCCAGCGGCGGGCACCGCCTCCAATTGCGAGGCGCCTTGAAGCCCGACGCCAACACAAACCTGGCATGCCAGCGGACGCTGATCCCCACGATCACGCGTCACTATTACAGAGGCGTCCCTGAGAACGAGACTATGGTATTCGTATACTCCATCTTTGCCATGTCTACTGCGGCGAACGGCGGCCGCGCCCTGTCGGGGAGGGGCTTGAAGGAGCGCTGGCTTGATGTTCCTAACGTTCAGCTTGGTGATTGGAATTCAGGGGCTCAGGAAGATGTGATTTTCGTCAATCTCTGATGTGAGCTTTACTAGGCATTCACTGGGTTGTGAATGTTGCCCCAAGACATATCGCTAGCTTGATGAATTCCCGGGATGTTGGTTCCCTGTCAATTCGGGCATTGGAAGGCAAGCTGGGGAGGCGGCACATGCGTCCCGATACCCCAGCTATCC
>WIGO01000308.1:0-33499 GCA_014235945.1 Colletotrichum plurivorum
GAGGAGGCCGGGGGGGGTTTAACCAAGCCCATCCATCTCGGGGAAAGAGCTCCTTCGTCACTACGTTCCTCAGGCATGCCTCCGACTGCCTCGGCAATTGCAGTTGAGTCCGGCAGTAAGGGGTTTCTCATCAGCGGCATCGAGGAGGGAATCATACGGAAAAGATACGATTGCAAACTTGAGGTTAGATCAAAATACAAGAGTGATATACCAAGGCAAGTACCTCGATTCTCGTCAGGGTAGCGTTTAAACCAATTGGAGCTAACTTCCTCCTCAGGCTTCACGGGTAGAGCGGTATGTGACGTGGATGCGCCGGGCTTCTGCGCAACTCGGTACCTGTACTGACACGCGCGGCATCTCAGGCTACACTGAACGCGAAAGACACGATAGAGTATGGGACGAATATCGTCGGCGGCGTTTCGCCAGGAAAGGGCGGCCAGCAGCACCTAGGCCTGCCAGTCTTCGACACAGTACGGGAGGCAAGTATCTCGGAGATGCGCTCAGATCCCACGACATGCTAAAACGTTTGCAGGCGATGGAAGACGTCAAACCACACGCGAGCGCCGTCTTCGTGCCCGCGCAGTTCGCCGCAGCAGCCATCACCGAGGCCATCGAAGCCGAGGTCCCGCTCGTGGTGTCGGTCGCGGAGCACGTACCCGTGCACGACATGGCGCGGGTCCACGAGGTCCTCCGGACGCAGTCTACGACCCGACTCGTCGGGCCCAACTGCCCGGGCATCATCGCCCCGCCGAGCCGGTGCCGCATCGGCATCATGCCGTACAAACAGTACTCTCCGGGCGTCGTCGGGATCGTCTCCAAGAGCGGGACGCTGAGCTACGAGGCCGTCGGCGCGACGACGGCCGCCAGACTCGGGCAGAGCGTCGTCGTCGGCATGGGGGGCGACGCGATGCCCGGGACGACGCTGGTCGACGGCCTGAAGCTGTTCTTCGACCACGACGAGACAAAGGGCATCATCGTGATCGGCGAGATTGGGGGCGAGGCGGAGCTCAGGTCGGCTGAGGTGATTGCGGAGTACAGGAAGATGACGCCTCATCCGAAGCCCATCGTCGCCATGGTGGCCGGGAGGACGGCGCCGGAAGGCAAGACCATGGGGCACGCGGGGGCGCATCTGACCCCGAGAGACGTTTCGGCCGACTTCAAAGCCAAGGCTCTCGCGGACGCTGGGGCCGTTGTTGTGCCGCACCCGGGGTTGATGGGCGTGGAGATGAAGAGACTTCTGGGTCTGTGATCGAATTACCTGGTATTCTTAGTGACAGGATGTCTTCGAGATGAAACAGAGCAGGCTATCACTGTAGTTTAGAGGGCTCTGGACAAATCAATATTCTTCAAAGCAGCTTCAAGCAAAAAATAGAAACCCGAAGAATTGTATACGAGAAGGTCGTGATCCGCACAGCGCTTCCGAAAGTGATGTATTATATATATGCTTATATGCCAGTACAACATAAATACAAGAAAGCTAGTCACGCCATCAGGCGCGGCTGAGATGGTTGTTTGGAGCAACGAAACGCTGCAGGGGCATGTGCCCCTTAGATCTTGCCAATACCAGCACCAGTCTTGCCGGTGACGGTAGCCTTGACGTTGCTGGCCTGAATGGGGCTGACCAAGTTGGCCTTGCTCTTGCCAAGGGCGGTAAGGGCGCCGGTGTTCTTGAGGCTGGGCCACGCGCCGCTGGAGGAGAGCGAGTTGGCGACGCACTTGCGACCGAGGGAGGAGGAGCAGGTCGAGATGGAGGCCGAGTCCGGGACGTTGAAGATCTGGCCGCCCTTCGTGGCGGAGTCGGCGGTGATGGGGGTCTTGGTGTTCTCGAAGACGTTGCCCTCGAGCAGGACGTTGGTGCCCGAGGTGACGTCGAAGTCGTGGCCGAGGTTGTTGGAGAAGTAGTTGTTGACGGCCTGGACGGTGGTGCCGGACCCGGAGAGCTTGGGGGCGCGGCCGGACATGTCGTGGTACCAGTTGCGGTCGAGGGTGACCTTGTCGCCGTCGGCGACGAACATGGTGCCCCAGTACTGGTTCTTGTTGCAGGAGTTGGAGTAGGCGGTGACGCCGTCGAACTCGGTGTTGGAGATGGTGAAGCGGCTGGGGTTGAAGCTGCGAGCACGCTTGGTTAGTCGGAGTGATACAGGATGGATGCAAAAGTTGGCTTACTGGGACACGATGAACATGCGGCCAGCCTTGCTGAACTGTACGACACCCTTGTGAGCAATTGCCAACGTCATTCTCTTAAGTTTGGAGAGTCCATACCTTGCAGTGGTCGATCCAAAGACCATCAACACCCTCAATGCTCATGCCATCACCGCCCCAGACGTATTGAGGGTTAAGGTCCTTTGCGAAAGTCAGCAGAACTGCAATACATGCAACGACAACTGCATATTATAGACCCACAGTGATGTGAACGTTCTGGATGATGATGTTCTTGGAGCCCTTGGGAATCTTCAGGCCCTTGCCCTGGATGACACCCTTGCTGCCGACGCCGACGATGCTCTTGTTGCTCCCGACGGCCAACTGCGTCTTAGCGGCCTTGTCATACTTGACGTCAACAATATTCTCGTTAGCGTCGCACTTCTCCTTGCCGATGGTGTCCTGGCCGCCGTTGGAGGCGTTGCAGCCGGACTTGAGGCGGCAGCCCTTCTCGGAGACGGTGCCCTCGCTGCCCTTGAAGTTGAAGGTCTTGTCGATCAGGATGACGCGCGGGGTGCTGTCAGACAGCCAGGTCTTAAGCCTTTTCTCAGTCGTTAGCAACTAGCTCTCGTTCTTCTATAGACGTGTGTCTCGTGCCGTTTTCGCGTGAGGGCGGAGGCTTACTGAGCAATGTCGGACGGCGCGGCGGCCTTAGCGGAGCCGCCGCCGGTGACGCCGGTCGCGAAGCCGTAAGCCTTGCCGACGACCTGCGCGGCAGCCAAAAAAGGGGAGAGCGCGAGCAGCGCGGCGAGAACGGTAGAAGGATACATGTTAGAAAACGAATGTGTAGTCTCAGAAAGAGCGAAATGAACGAATGGACGCGGATGGTGCAAGCAGCAGGGAAAGCCGACCGGGAGGGCGAGCACACAAGAACTATAAGATCCTGAACGGCATCACTCTACCGTTGAAAATGTCCCCAGGTACGCGTGCCTACCGGCGGCATGCCATCAAGGTGGATGCCTCTCACACCGGCCTCCGGCTGGGGTAGGTGAGCGGATACGCTGTAGCGCCTTCACATAGATGAAGTCCTATCCCTAGTGCGGAATAGTGGAATAGGAGCTGTTGAACTGTTCAGGCGCGGATACTAGGTAGTATGCTCGCAGCTTTCATTTCGGCTACTCCAGTTTAGGGACCGCTTTAGATCGATTTGGGCCGTACGGGCAGCGTTCTAAATTGCTCTTGCCTGTACAGGTGCTCTGAGGCAAGAACCGCCTCGGACCCGAGAGTTCGGTGTTGTTGCCTTTGCCGACCAAATGCTACTTTTGAGTTCCTGACCTGTCATTGACGATTCACTTCAGTCTCGAAGCCAAAAATGCACTTTGGCTTTCACGGGTCATATTCGCATCAACAAAGGACATGCGCTTTCGTATCATACTTAGTACAGCTCGAATAGACGATGTGAGTTGATTTTCTGGTGTTTCGGTTTGTAGATCCTGCCATTTCCTCGTAAACATTCGGACTGGCCCCGCAGGACCTCGGAATGGTTCCCGATAGAACCGGCGCGGCCAACTGCCACATTCGGCCATGCGATCGCATCGTAAACTCGGAAAGCGCTATTGTTTTCCGTAAAAGGCCGTACCCCGGAATTGACTAAACGTGGCGTAAGAGTGGCATTTAAACACCAACTCGTCAAGGAGGTCGTCCACGTGCGGACTTTGGAATATTGACAGGAGTTTTTCCCTTCTCCTTACGCACTTGTGGGTCGCAATACTACTGGGAAACATAGTTGTTAATCCATTACAGTGTAGTGTAAATTGCATTCCGGAACAACTGTGGACTGTGTTTCGGTATCTCGCTGAAACCCGCGATACAGGAGGTGAAGTCCTTTTCGGGGCAGGATAGCCTGGATAGGCTAAGATCAGGGAACGTAAGATCGATCTCCACAAATGTCCCGAGCAGTCGTGGCGGAAGCTCCGCCGCTCCTGAGAATCTCGACCGCTAAGGAGGGCGCAGGGTATGCCCACCGTCAGTCTCTCTAGTTGCAGCGACCTGAGCCGCAGAGTGGCACAAACAAAAGGGAACTATTACTTCAGAGCCCTAAGCTTAATATCCCCCTTGCCACAATTACCCGCGATGTAATAATGATGGGCAGTAGCGACGATAACGGACAAAAGCAATAACAACGGACAGTATTAGATAGATAGCATGTGAAATACTCAACCTAGGAGTGTGGTATAAAAGTCCCCAAGCAGGATTCAGGAGTGCGGGGGGGCTGGCTTTGGATACGCGGAACACGCCGTATGATCGGTATGTCTGAAGGCTCCGAGGGTTGGCCACAGCGATGCCCTCGATGCGAGGCACAAAGGCGGGGTCTGTGTCTACAATATGGCGAGAACCACGACATAGCGAGTCGTAATTGGCCTGTGAGATCAGGTGCTTAGGAGTAGAGGCCCGAAAACAACTCTCGGCCAGGCCTTTCCGACTTACCTACCTGAAGATGTCAAGTGCCAACGTATTCAGAAGACGTTCGCAACTCTGTGGCACGATAGAAGAACCTAAGAACGACCCTGTTTCATTTCATTTGCTAATGAAATCTACTCCAGTAAGATTCAGTCTGTTGTACAGACGTCCTCGTCTCGAACCAGACTTGGACTTAGGGTGAAGCAGTGGGTCTATAACATCAACTAACCGGCTTCAACACCGGAATTGAAAGGCCCGGCCCCCAGAATACCTAAGCCGTAGTGGGTAGCTTTTTTCATATTCAGGTACCTTCCACTCGCACGACACAGAAAGCTTACCTGATACAGTATCCGAGGCTTTCGAGACCGGAGCCGGAGAACACACGCCGGCGGACCTCGGTGCACTGTGCCGGGAATGTGGGTCACCCACGACGGGCTCCGTCCTGGACTCACCGTTATACAACGAAACAGCCTCGAACGCCATCAACCGGACCTCTGAGGCAGACCACACTGAAAGCGATTGAAAGAAAAGTGCTCCCGAGCAGCCGCATTACCCTGGCCTTCGGCTGAACTCGCTCGTGTCATTTCGCCTGAATGCATCTGACGTTCTAGTGACTTGACTGCGGGGTATCGAAGTTAATTCAACCCCTTCAGCCGTGCAATGTCTCTTCTCGGCCGAGACGTACCGCCCGTAGTATCAACAGTACCTGAACAGCAATGCCCTCGAAGTAACTCAACTTCCTTTTCTCTCTGCCCAGGGTTCAATCCGGAGGGTTTACCGCGCGTACCACTGACCCCGCGGAAACCCGTAAGACAATGTCTCTCTCTCTGTCTGTCTATCTCTAGCTCATCCAATTAACCGATAAGAGAGGTCTCACGTCATTTCAGTACCACATCACCTACCCCTCGCCAGCCCCTCCTCATCCTCCCGTTCCCCCTCCCCTCCCGCCATGCAGCTGCATGATAGCTTAGCTCTCCTCCTTCACACCAACAGTAACCAACAGCTCAAAGGACGGGAGCCTCGTCCGTCTATCCGCCGCGGCTGAAAGACCAACACGACAACGAACCCATTCGACATAGATCAACTCGACAGCCTCGGTCTTTCATCCCACGGCCAAGATGGACCCCGCGAAGCTGACGGGCCAGGCTCTCCTCAGCCATACGGTCAGGACGACCCCCATCATCGACAACCACGCCCACCCGCTGCTCGACCTCGACGCCATTGGCCGATATCCACTCCTTTCCATCACCACCGAGGCCTCCGGCGACGCCATCCACGCCTCCCTCACGAGCCTCGCCCACCTGCGCGCCGTCAAACAGCTGGCCGCCGTCCTCCGCTGCGAGCCCAGCTGGGAGGCCGTCGTCAACGCCATTGAGGCCAAACGCATCGAGGACTACGACGCCTGGGTTGAGGAGTGCCTCGCCGGCATCGAGGCCGTCCTCGTGGACGATGGACTCGACGGCGAGGACCAGGTGTACTCTTACCAGTACTTCAACACCATCACCCGCAGCCCGGCCAAGCGCATCGTGCGCATCGAGAAGGTCGCCGCCCAGGTCATCGAGAACCGCCTCCCCGAGACCGTCCCCAGCACGCTGCTGGCCGGGGTCATCGACACCGCGTTCAACCTCGCGATGGAGGACTTCGACCGGGAAATCAAGGAGGCCATCGCCCACCCGGAGGTCGTCGGCTTCAAGTCCGTCATCTGCTACCGCACCGGCCTCGCCATCCCGCGCAAGCCGGACGTCGCCGCGGCGAGGGCGGCTTTTGAGGGCATCTTCGCCACGGCACACGTGGAAGACGAACCCTTCGAGCGCGTCGACCATCCCGGGCTCAATGAGTACCTCGTCCATCGCCTCGCGTGCCTCATCCGCGACGCCCCGGGCACCTTGAAGAAGCCTATACAGTTCCATACGGGTCTTGGAGACAACGACATCACCCTGACCTCGGCATCGCCCTCGCATTTGCAGGAGTTCATCCGTGAGTACCCCACGGTCCCGATCATTCTGCTTCACGCGAGCTACCCCTTCGTGCGGGAGGCTGGGTATCTTGCCTGCGTGTACGCCAACGTCTACGCCGACGTCGGCGAGATCTTCCCCTTCCTCAGCCGTGATGGCCAGGAGACCGCCCTCCGCCAGATCCTGGAGCTGTGCCCCTGGTCCAAAATCATGTGGAGCACCGATGGCCACTGGTTCCCTGAGACATACCTTCTCGCCGTGCTGCAGGTGAGAGAAGTTTTGGAAAAGGTACGTAATAGACGGACGATCCTCTTGATTGAGGGTTTTCGCTTGGAAGAACTCACCGAAGCTCACTTGCCCCCAGGTCCTGTGTGAGTATGCCCGCAAGGGACACATAAACTGGCGCGAAGCGACGCAGCTGGTCAAGGACATTCTCTTCAACAACGCCAACCACGTCTACCGCCTCAAGCTCCCCTTCCGCCCCGACAAGACCTTCCTGAACCCGCGCAGGCTCTCCAGCCGGAGCGACCTCGACATCCTCGAAGCCTTCCTCGACGGCAAGAAACCACCCCAGTACCTCCGCGTCTGCTGGAACGACCTAACCGCCACCCAACGCGCCCGCGCCGTGCCCATGCGCAAGGTCCTCTCCGTTCTCAACGAAGACGGCGACTTCTCCCTCAGCATCACAAAAGCAAGCCTCGGTCTCTTACAAAACGACGTCGTCGTACCGGGTGCCTCCCCGGCCGGCGAGTACCGCCTGCACCCGGACTTCACCTCCCTCCGCGAGGGGCCCCGGGAGGGCCACATCAGCGTCTCGGCCGACTTCCGCGAGCACGACGGCTCCGTCGTCCCGCTCTGCCCGCGCTCCGTACTGCAGCGCGTCGTCGAGGACGCCGCACGCCGCAGCCGGTCCTTCAAAGTCGGGTTCGAGATCGAGGTCCTACTTGTTCAGCGCACCGGCGATCCGGCTGATATGTACCGCACCCTCGACGGCGACGGACACGCCTGGTCCTCGACGCGGGCGATCGACCACCCGGCTTTCTCGAGCGTTGTAGAGCGCGCTGTGGCGGAGCTCGAGGCCGGGGGCGTGTTTGTTGAGTACGTCCACCCGGAGAGTGCGCCGGGGCAGTTCGAGATCGTGCTCCCGCCTGCGCCGCCGCTGGAGGCGGCTGATACGCTCCTGCACGCCCGAGACGTCGTCGCTCGGCTCGCGCGCGCCGAGGGATACCGCGCGACGCTGCACCCGAAACCCTTCCCGGCCGCATGCGGGACGGCATCACACGTGCATCTCTCGCTCGCGTCGCCCGGCGGAGACAAACCCGAGACGTACAAGGCCTTCTACGCCGGCATCCTGCGGCACCTGCGCGCCGTCGCGGCGCTGACCTACAGCAACCCCGCGAGCTACGAGCGCGTCCGGGATGGATGCTGGGCCGGCGGGCGCTGGGTGACTTGGGGCACGCAGAACCGCGAGACGCCGCTGCGCCGCGTCGAGGGGAGCCACTGGGAGGTGAAGTGCCTCGACGGGCTGGCGAATCCATATCTCGCCCTCGCGGCGCTCCTCGGAGCCGGGACGCGGGGCATCGCGACCGGGGAGAAGATGGTGTGGGAAGACTGCGAGGTCGACCCGGCGACGCTGACGGCCAACGACCGGAGCGAGCTCGGCGTCAAGGAGATGCTGCCGGCAGACCTGCCCGAGGCCCTCGCGGCGCTGCGGGAGGATGAGGTTATGGTGGAGATCCTCGGTGAGGAGCTTGTCGAGAGGTACGTGACGGTCAAGGAGGAGGAGATGAAGTTGCTCGAGTCCATGAACGTGGTGGACCGGCGCCAGTGGATCATGGAGAGGTACTGAGGGCGAAAGGGGGCAAAACAAAAGGTGTAGGTATTTTTAAAGAAATAATTTGTCAAATTTCAATGATGAAAGAGCATATATATACCCTCCAGCTACTCACTTGGACTCCTTGATGATGGTCTCAAGAGCCTTGACGTAATCACCAATTTCCTTCGCCCCGACAAGCGTGAGATCCCTTCGCCGCCCCTCAATGACGACGTGCGGCACTGCGTCAACACCGTCCATGGCAGCCATACGGATCATGTTCCGCGTCTCGGCCCTTCCCTCGCTCTCATCCTCGACGACAGCTCTCGCCTCCGCCTCGGTGATACCGGCCTCTACGCACGCCTCCACGAGCACGTCCGCGGCGCCCTGATCCTGCTCGCGCTCAAAGTAACGTTCGTACAACGCGCTCACGAGCCGGTTCGCCGTCTCGGTACCCTTCAACTCCTGGAAGTGCTGGATCACCCGGTGCGCGGGAAAGGTGTTGGACATAGTCCCGCCCCAGGAGAAAGTAATGCCGACGGGAGCACCGAGGGCAGTCATGGCTTCCTCGTAGGCGGACTGCTTCTGTTCCGAGGCATCGTGCTTTGCTGTTGCGTGCCAGTGGCGCTTGTCCTGGGGCTCCGAGGGGAAGTGAGGGTAGAGCTGGTAGGGTCGGAAGACGAGGGTGAAGGAGACGTCGGCGCCGGCTGGGGAGGCTGCGACTTGCTCGAGGGCTTTGGCTAGTCTGAGATAGGCACACCGTGAGTTGATGAGTCTTTGAGATGAGATGATTTAATCATTTGGCCGGGGGCGCGACAAACCTCTTCCTCGCGATGTATGTCCTATCACTCTATGGTTAGTGAAGGAAAACTCGAAGCTACTTCTCCTCTACTTGCCATGGACATATCGTATCCAGAGTGAAGGTGATCTGAGACTTGTACATGCCCGCTTTCTCTTATGGCTCCAAAACGTTTAAAAAGGAGGGGTTGGGGTAGCTTATTTGTGTGCCTGAGATATCTTCGGTTCTGAAGAAGCTGAACTGGATAGTGATGTCGCGACCCCGCACGGGAGGCCAGTAATAATACAGCGCGCTCACGTGGGGATCACCAGTCGAACCACACTCTCTCAAAATGGCCTAGACACTAGTCTCAAGCTCATCAACCGATCGTGTCTCTATTCAACTCAAATCTCTACCCTTTTGTCGAATCCTTCTTGGCAACATTGGATCGCCTTTGAAGGAGTTGAGTCGTTGGTCATTGACTCAATGGGTCTGAGTTGAGTATGTGACTGACCACCTGAAAGCCAAGCGCTCGCCGACCTCGGGAACTAATCACCTCAAGCCCCTCTTGACTCGTTGGCAGTGGAGCTTCTTGTCCCAGGAAAGAAGGTCGAAGAGAGGAAAATCCACTTAAATCGATTGGTTCCGGGGAAGGAAGTTCGAGACGAGAGTAATCAATCGCCAGATAACGCTGGACTGGATAAGTTAAAAGAACGACGGCTTCCGCAACCTGTGTTGTATATAACAAATCATGAACTTTTCCTTGCTTCTACAGCTTTTCGCTTGCTAACAGACCTCAACTATCAATCCGTGGGGTGCAACGTTCCCAGCACCGAGCCACGTTCACAGCAATCCACTTCTTATCGATTCAAAGGCTGAAGTTGCTGCTTGACTCGAAGTAAACTCGCCGGGGTTCGGAGGAAATTACAGCAACCCTCATAGTTAACCGCAACGATGTCAAAGAGCACCCTCTTCGTCAACGGGCGAATATTCACCAGCACGGCCACGGGTCTCGATGCAAAGGCAACGTTTGCGAACAGCATGCTCGTGAAGGATGGCAAAGTCGCCGCCATCGGGTCCCGCGAAGAGATCGAACCAAAAAACGCCGAAGAGGTGGAAACCAAGGACCTCGGGCAGCAGGTTGTGCTCCCAGGCTTTGTCGACGGCCACATGCACCTCCTGCTACTGGGCCAGTCCCTCCGAAAGCTCGACCTCGTCCACTGCAAGACCGTCGAAGACATCCGGGCCACCATCCGGTCCTACGCGGCCGCCCACCCAGATGCCCCGGCGATTCTCTGCAAGAACTGGAAACACTCCATGACACCGGGTGGCGTCAGCGCCGCACTCCTGGATGATCTGGATCCCCGCCCGATATTCATCGACGCGAGCTCGCAGCACTCGTGCTGGTGCAACTCGGCCGCGCTCGAGCAGCTCGGGGCGGCGGACATGCCGGACCCGCCCGGCGGAAGTATCCACCGCGACGCCGATGGCCGGCCCACCGGCGTCCTCGACGAGGGTGCCATGATGTCCGTCATCTGGCCGTTCCAGGCCACTTCGGCCACGAAAGAGGAGCGTATGGCGGCCATCTCGGCAGCTATCGCTGAATACAATGCTGCTGGGTACACGGGTGTCGTCGAGATGGCCATGGATGAAGAGGCCTGGGACGCGCTCGTCGCCTTGAGACAGTCACAGCCAGATCTTTCGATTCGCGTTGCGGCTTATTGGCTGATCAAGCCGACGTCAGATATCGAGGCCAACTCGAGGCAAGTTCAGAGGGCTGTCGAGCTGAGCAAGATCTACTACGCCAGCAACAGCCCGGATCTCCGGATCGTCGGAGTGAAGCTCATCTGCGATGGAATCATTGACGCTTGCACGGCATATCTTTCTCAACCTTACGCCCCCGCAGGGATGCCGCCTCCGATATGGGAACCTGAACACTTGGAGCCCGTTGTGAAGGAGGCCGACGCTGGAGGTCTGCAGGTAGCACTCCACGCCATCGGCGACGCCGCGATCAAGATGGCCATCGACGCAATCGAGAAGAACGCAACCCCAGGCCGGCGGCACCGCATCGAGCATCTGGAACTGGCCTCGCCTGAAGATGCCCGGAGACTGGGAGCGCTAGGTCTCACAGCCTCTATCCACCCCGTCCACGCCGACCCCTCGATTCTCACAGAATGGCCGCGGCTCCTCGGCAAAGACCGCTGCGGGCGTGCTTTCGCGTATCGCGAGTTCGCAGACGGCGGCGCGCTGATGGCCATCGGCAGCGACAGTCCGACGTCGCCGTGGGCGCCGCTGCAAAATATCTACGTTGCCGCCACGCGGCGCTCGGCGCGGGATCCGGCGGGCTTTTTGGAGCCGGTGAACGAGCACTTCCGGCTGGGTCTGTGCGAATCCGTCGTTGCGGCGACATGGGGCGCTGCGCGTAGCGTTTTCGGAGAGGAGCGCGTGGGGAGCCTGGCTGTGGGCAAGCTTGCGGACTTTGTCATTGTCGATATGGAGTGGGATGCCGAACAGCTACTCAAGGCTGCGGTGAAGGAGACTTGGTTTGGAGGAAGACGAGTCTGGGAATCTGAGACATCATAGCCGCATGGTGTTGAGCCCACTGTACAGTTTCAGTAGCATTCATAACAGCTGGGTCGCTTCAACTGTAGTAAAGAACTCTGCATTGTACAACATGTGACTACACAAAAGCCAGCTTACACGAACCCTCTGAACACGATCCTGCCCTGCAATACAGCAAGAACACCCGCTTTCCGTTTATCAGAGTCTGATAGAGAGCTCTTCGTCTGATCTACGCCCCCAGAATTGTGAACTACTAGTCCGCCGCCGTACAGATGCTCGAACTCGATCTTGGCATCCCAAGAGTACAGCGGCGACTTCTCCCGAAAGAAGTACGGCTTGCCGTCCTTGAGAACGAGCTCATGGGTGTCTCGCCATGCAGCAAGGTGCCCCGTCTTGAAACGCCCGCGCGTGTCAACAGCGACGGCGCAGTGCCACGGTGTCATCGAGAACGAGTCGGGCTGGGGGATCAGCGGCATCGAGATCTTGGTCTGGCCCGTCGACGGGTGGATCGAAAGCCGGACGTGCTCCGGCAGCCTCTCGCGAATGAGTTCCGCGAACGCCTGTGAGAAAACATGATTGTCAGAACAATGCTCAAATAGACGGACGGTGGACTGAGGTCGTCAAACTAACCACTCCCCTTGCGATCATGGCCTTGGCCGTCTCGTGGACCTTTGCCTTGTACTTCTTCCCGCTCGTCGCGGAATCTCTGATCGGGCCGTATGCGAGGTCCTTCTTGAGGAACTTTGCGTACCCGTCAAACGTCGTCTTGTAATCTGGGTCGTTCTTGATGCAGGCGTTGGCGTCGAAGCCAGGGTCGACGTATCGCCTCATAAGCTCTTTTCGGGAAGGCTCGAGCAAGCTCATGAATTTCTCTTTTGTTATCACGGGCTCGTCATACAACCGTAGCAGATTCATGATGCGGATGAACTCGATGCGTCGGTACCCCTTGGCCGCGACCATTTCGCGGAGAGCGACGCCATACTCCCAAAGCTCATCGTCAGTG
Organism: Colletotrichum plurivorum; assembly: GCA_014235945.1. Taxonomy (NCBI): domain Eukaryota; kingdom Fungi; phylum Ascomycota; class Sordariomycetes; order Glomerellales; family Glomerellaceae; genus Colletotrichum; species Colletotrichum plurivorum. The sequence continues at coordinate 12,711 of WIGO01000308.1, forward strand.
ACGCCGGTGAGATCTAGTCGCAAGTTCTGTAAGATGGGAGACTCGAAAGTGATTCAATGACAGCTACATACCGTTATAGCACGCGCCATCGGTCGCGATGAGAATAGTTGCCCCAGGATTGTAGACCCTCTGAATCCTCGAGCATAGGTCGTTCAGTCTGTCTAGTGCCAGCTCCTCCCCCAGGTCGGGGCCGGTACCCAGGACCTTGTCGACTCGGTTGATGCTCTTGGCCGGGAACGCGGGCAGCACCATGGGGATCCTTCGTCCGGCTGTGACGTGTCGGAAAATTCGGGGCGAGAACACTTCTTGGCCGAAGAAGATACCGTTACCATGCTGCTGCAGGCTAAAACTCTCAAGTATGTCCATTATCAACGAGACCGTCTCGTTGGGGTCCTGCAGCCTTGTCTTTCCGTTAGGATATCCATGACTGCTGGGTTGAAGCTCATGGCCGGGATGTTCTTTGGCCTGTTTCGTGTTGTTGGCCTTGATGGCAGGAGTTAGGAGTTCCGGGACTGTGCCATATGGCCTCAGTGAAATAGACGTCAACCTCTTCGTTACCACCTCTGTAGCAGACATCGTGGGAATCGGGGCGTGCTGGACAGCTAGACAACGACAAACAAACAACAAAGTTCGGCGCGAAATGTGCATGGAACATCTCACTACAGCAACAGGCTGAAACGTATTTTAAGTGACTTCGGAAACGTTGTCACGCAGGGGGGCTCCCCATTGCTTGCTTGCTTTCATCTCTGACATTCAAAGTGCACCATCACGCCCCTGACATTCTTCCTCCACATTCTCTACGAATCTGGCAATATCTCCATCGTATTGCGACGGTTCGTCTCCGCAGCAGGATATAAGCTTGTTCCCACACTCGGAAAAGGAAACGAACCAGACGCTTCTTCATTACAAGTTTACAACCGTGCAGCGGTGCTCCGCATCCCGCCGGCAGCGAGACGGACTCGACGCGAGGAAGTGCGTCAAACAGGCACAGAGTGGTGTTCGTCGGAGCAACCTGCTTGTCAAGGCTAGGATTGTTACTTTGAAGTAAGCTTATCAGATCTGTGCGGGAATCCGAGTGCAGCGGACCTTGGACGTCGATCAGGTCTTCATCATCGTTGTCCAGAGCCAGGGTCTTAATGGCGTGCTTATCACGCAATGTTATGCATGGCTTCCCGCAGTGCAAGTCTACGGCCTCCCGAGTCAGTGCGAACCAGCTTCCTCGATCTTCGCCTTGATCCACTGCGTGGCAGGTCTGGCAAGCAATACGTCGAGTACCACTCAGACTACTCAAAGAGGCAACTCGATTGTTGAGACAACAGGAGCAATTAAGAAGTGATATGCACAATTAGCCGCCGCCACTGGGGCATCTGGACATATTTCAGGCTGGGGAGAAGCGAAACAGGGACCGGGGCCCACGCAAAGAAGAAGTCCGATGGTTCGGGAAATACAAGTATACCTCTACGGTTAAGCCGACGAAGGTCACTAGGCATCGGGAATTTCGAACCAAAACAGAGACATCACATACATCTCAGACCTGGAACCCGCGGACCTCCGCCCCGCCTGGCCTCAGGGCCAGGTTCCCAAGCTTCAGCTGGAGCTCCTCCGTTAGAATTCTCTCGCCCTCAGCCTCTGAGGTGTTCTCCAGCACGATCCGGCCCCCGTACTTGTGGCTGATCCTGACATGAGGAGGCCAGTCGAAGTCGGCGTGTCTTTCTCGCACGAAGTACGGCGCCCCGTTCTTTTTGACAACCTCGTATTTGCTAGTGTCCCTCAAATCACTCCAGTCTCTCGTGCGGAACTCCCCCTGCGCTGTCACCAGGAGGGTAGAGTGCCAGGGGGTAACTCCGAACTCGCCGGGCTGGGGTATCAGCGGCACTGAGATCTTTTTCTTTCCCGTCGATCGATGAATAGAAAGCCTGATCATCCTGGGGAAGCTGTGCTCAAGGACTCTCTCATAAGCCTACCAGCGCGGCGTTCTCCGTCAGCACAAACTCCCCTATTCTTGAACCTGCTTGCTTGAGCAGTCCGCCGGGTTCAACTCACGATAAGTCTTTGTGTCATCCTCTCCGCGACACGCTCCGTCTCGGCCGCATACCTGGCCGGGTCCGACGTGACGGCCGAATCGATTTCAGGACCCCAGCGGAGGTCCTCCCTCGCAGACCTGACGTATTTCTGGTACGTCAGTGCAGTATCGGGATGGTCTCTGACTTCTCCGCCGACGCTCAGGTTCGGGTCAAGGAACCTGCGCTCCATCTCGCGCCGGCAGGTCTCTGCAATGGAGAGGTGCTCGTCCCTGGACATAGCGTCGCCATCGCCAAGGCCCAGCACGTCGACCAGGCGGACAAACGAGATGCGCGAGATGCCCTCCCGCCGGGCCAGCTCCCGCAGCCGGACCCCGTAGTCGAAGTAGTCCGCGTCCGGGATGCCGAGGAGATCTGCAGAGGATTGAGCAAAAGTCTTCCCCAAACAAGCATGTCATCCGACTACACGCGAGTCAAAGACAAGAGTGACGGGGGCTAAACCGACCATTGTAGACGGGACCGTCCGCGACCAGGGTCAGGTGCGCCCCGCGTGGGTAAAAATCGCCCAGCTCCTCGCAGAGGTGGTTGAGCCGGGTCAGCCCAAGCTCTTCCCCCAAGTCGGGGTTCCCACTCAGAACCTTGTCGGTGTTGGGGTTCTTCCAGGGGAAAGCCGGGAGCAGTAGCGATATGGGCTCGTTGGCCTCGTCGAACTCCCGCAGTCTCGCTGCGGCCACCGCTTCGTAGGCGGGGGCCTCTTTGGAGGCGGACTGCGTCTCGTGTTGGGAGAACTTCCGCAGGACGGCGAGTATCCTCTCGACTTCGGGCTGAGTCAAGACCGGCATTTCGATAAGTTGTGAGTGTGGTTTTCTTTAAAGAGACAAGGCGAAAGTCCGATAATCAATCTTGTCTTGTCGTCATTTGTCATATAAATAACATGTTTTTACGACAAGAAACGTCTGCGATGGTGCCCACTGACTAAATTACTCCGAGTCAACACGTGAAGCTATTATTACCTTGCATTCCAGTCCTTAACGGGCGCAATATGTCGTCATTAAGTCAGCCACCCGAGGGTCGGCAAATGCAAACAGTCTACGTTGACAGAAGCTTTATGCCGAAGAAAGTGGAGAACTCAGGGGTGCTCTTAAGTGCGATGCTACCTGCTCTCCTCGAACATCAACCATCACCTTCCTTTCCCGACAGGCTGGTCATTACGTGATTGAGGAGAGCCCAGAATATGCAAATGCAACCTCGAGAACGACTCGCTTGAGTCTAGAATCTTTGGAGAATCTCCCCGCCGTCCACTGAGCTCGCCCCTACGGTCCAAGCCGCCAACAACCCTGCCCTTGCCAACTCGTCGACCAGGCTCAACAGCATGTTCTCGCACCCTGCCGCAGCCACCAAGTTGATCGTCACTGGCAGATTCTCTACGTGCCTTGTTATCGAAGAGTTGTACGGCGTCTGGCCAACTAGGAAGACCACATGTTAGCGGCGATGCATCGCTTCATCCTCCCCTTCTCGGGATACTCACTGGGAACAACCAGATCCGGGATTCCTGCAAACACACTCCAGTACGAGCTCGCGAATCCAAACGGGATATTCGGCGGGCTCCGGTACACGTTCCTGTACTGGATCGCCGGTGGGCTGGCGTACGCAACGATGGACGACGAGCACGTCTTCTCGTCAACCGTGAGCACCTCGCTGCGGAACCAGTCCCTGAACACGGTCATGTTTCTCAGGGCATTGTCCGCAGCGTCGTCCTCCAACCCATCGCCATAGGCCCAGCGTGCCAGGGGCACCGGGTTGACGAACGGGAGCCGCCCGTCGTGTAGCCGGCCGTAGTCAGCGTGGAACGGGTCCCGGACGAGCTCGGCCTGGCGCCGGCTGATGAGCGTCGCGTAGGTCGTGTTCAGCAGCCCATTGAGGGTCTCGGGGGCTTCGAGGGGGCGAGACGACCGCCACGACTCGGTGATGTTGAATCGCGCAATCGCCTCGCTTCCAAAGAAGCCCCTCAGTCCGCCAAGGAATTCGTCCAGGGCTGCTGTCGTCTCCTGACTCAGGCCTGCGGGATATGCCTCGACAAGCAACTTTTGGGGAAACTCGCCTGGGGGATAGACCGATTTCCCGTACAGGACAGCGGACGCGTCTCGCAGCGGGGCGGGATTCCGCGCAACGAGGCCAGCCGTGTCAAACTCCGGGGCCAGGGGCAGCGCGCCGTCCAGGGGGGCCGCCCCGTGGGAGGGCCTCAGTCCGTAAAGCCCCTGCACGCGAGCGGGACCGCGGATGCTGCCGCAAGTGTCCGATCCGAGGGCGATGTCGAGCCACTCGTACGAGGCGACGCTCGCACCGGCGCCCGCGGACGAGAAGTTGGGGTCCTGGTAGCGGTCACCCCTGGGGTTGAACGGGGAGTGGTAATCGATCCAGTCGGCGTTAGCGAATTCGCCGTTCGCGAACTGTGCCGTTTTCACCTTGCCGATGACAACGGCGCCTGCGTCAAACAGGGCTTGTACCGCTGGCGCTGTCTGGTTCGCGGGCGGGTAAAGGTTGTACCAGGCTCGGTTCCCGTTACCGGTTTTGATACCTGATATGTCGAAAATATCCTTGACGCCGAGACGGATGCCGGCAAGAGGCTTCTGCGGTGTTGCCTTCGAATAGAGACGCGAAGGGGCGGCAATGGCGAGGCCTCCTCCTGGAAGGTTGGCAGGCAGGACTGAGTGATCTCCGCTCGTGTCTGCGTAGACGCTTTCTGAGAAGGCCGCTTGGGAGTCGGAGAAAAGCCGCAGAGCGCGGTGAATTCCTCCACTCGCCGACAGAAAGTAAGGGCCCTCGAGGATCTTCTCAGTTTCGTTCCCAAGACTGTTGATGACAGTGGCCCCTCCACTCAGTTGGGTCACTGATATGCCTTGTCCGACGATGACAACTGCACTCTGTGAAGCACTCTGTGAATAGACAACTGCATCTATTTAGCTTTCAGCTGTCTCGTCGGAGGGTTGGCCGAGTCTTGCATACCGCCAGAGAAGTCAGTTGTCCAGACGTCATCATGTTCCAGAAAACGGGCAAAGTTTTGCTCGAGCACATTGATCGTGATGTTCCCAAAAGGCGAGTCAACCACACTCAAAGGGAGCAACCCTGCTGCGCCGCCTGCATTGATCTCGTGCGTCTTGGAGGCGACATCCTTCGGAACGCTGCCGACAAGTTCCGGGTCGATCCAGTACGGCTTTCCCCCCAAAACAGCAGTGGTCCCAGTAAGCCGAATGTGCGAGCTCGCCGCATAGCCTGAGCCTATCAGACTGAGAAGAAACAAGTACTGCAAGCCCATGATTGTCCTATTCGAACGGCGGGTTGAAGATGGTCTCCGGACGAGCGCAAACGGTATAAAGCTCGCGCTCAAGATATTTCATCTCAACACCTAGGCAGGCTCACTGCATGCCAATTCTTCCTGTCAAATTCCGAGTCATTGCCTGCCTCTGTCATGATTGAGTTTTTTCCCCTGCACTGTAGCTTAATCTGACGCCATTCTGTGCCCTGGTTGATGCCCTGGGTGAACGTTCCCAAACAGGAAGCCGTCGTGCAGCTGAAGATTTTGCCGACGAGAGGAGCGAAAAAGTCGGCATATTGAATTGGTATCCCAGCGTTTCCCACCAGGGGTTCAGACGAGGTTGCATTGCATTGTTTCCCCGATCCCACCTTAGACGGTCGTATCCGATTTGAAATCCTGCCTCTTTTCGCGAGTTTGGGCGATTTCAATACTTGATGGATCACGCAATCCGATCAACTCGAGTATCTCTTGAGGGCCGGTGACATCGATCCCAGTAGGGTTTCCCAACTCCGGGACGCCTTCGACGCGTTCCCTCGAAGTTAAGCTTCTCGGCACGGTCGACTCTTGGCAAGAAGTTGTGACCATCTCCAGGAGCTCAGCACAGTCTATGCCCATCTGGCGCAGCGCATCATGGGCGCAGAGGACAGCCGCGAAGAGACGCTCTCTGTCGAGGCAACTGAGGCACTTCGGCAACGACAATACGATGAGGTTCCCGATGGCGGCTTGGTCGCCTGGACTCAGGTCGCCATGGGCCATCTGGTAATCTTCAACTGCTGGGGCTACATCACTTCGTAAGTCAAGGCCCTGCAGTTTCGAGGCCAGGGAGTAGTGCACTGACGACACCCAAGGTTCGGCTTCTTCCAGCAGTACTACGTCGAACAACTGCACCGGACGGCGTCCGACATATCATGGATCGGCTCCATGCAGATGTTCCTCGTCAACTTCGTCGGCCTCTTCTCTGGCCGCACCGTCGACTCGGGCCACCTCCGGCTGTCCCTGGCCGCCGGCTGTGCCCTCCAGGTCGCCGGCGTCTTCCTCACGGCCTTCTCGACGCAGTACTGGCAGCTTTTCCTCGCGCAGGGCGTCTGCAGCGGCCTCGGCCACGGCTTCCTCTTCGCCCCCGTCGTCTCCATCCTGCCGACCTATTTCAAGAAGAAGCGCGCCGTCGCCGTCTCGCTGGCGACCTGTGGTGCGTCCACGGGCGGGATGGCGTTTCCCGTCATTGCGTACTTCGCTATGCCGCGGCTCGGGTTCCGGTGGGCTGTTGTCATCATGGGCTGTGTTATTACGTTTAATGCTGTGATGATACTTTCCTTCACAAGGGCTCGTGTTGTTGCGCGCAAGCCACGGTCTCTGCTTGACCTGCGCGCGTTCAGGGAGCTGCCTTACACACTGTTTGCCGTCGGGTCGTTCTTTGCGCTCTGGGGCATTTACTTTGCCTATTTCTATGTAAGCAACCATTCTAACTCGTCTTCGTCTTCTTCTGATCTTTCTGACTCTTCCACAAGATTGGGATCTTCGGCCGCTCGGTTCTGGACTTTTCCCTGACGCAGTCGTTGCTCTCAATCATCGTCATGAACGGCGTGGGCCTCTTCGGTAGAATTATCCCGGCCATGCTCGCCGACAGGTACTTCGGCATCCTTAACACGCTGATCCCCGTGGTCGGCGCCAGCGGAATCCTGATCCTCGGCTGGGCGGGTGTCTCCTCCGCGGGTGGCCTGTCCGGCTGGGCTGTGGTCTACGGGATCGCGGCTAATGCCACGCAAAGCCTCTTCCCGGCGGCTGTGGGAGACCTCAGTACCGATCCGACGAGAGTGGGCACCAAAGTCGGTATGGTACTGGCGGTGGTCGGTGTTGCTTGTTTCACGGGGCCGCCTATCGGAGGTCGCCTGATTGCCATCAATGACGGGAGCTATTTGTATGCGCAGATCTTTGGGGGTCTTTCGATGATCGTGGGGTGCGCTACATACATATCAGTGGCTTTCAAGCGGCCGAAGAAGGCGTAATATAAGTATATTAATTGAGCATCTTTCTCGATTGGAGTTGGTTAGACTGTGTGACAATACTGCAACATACTATGACATTCACGACTCTTGAGAAAGCGTTCAGGTTCCGGCCCATGGCGTTATCGATACTTTTGAACTGTCTCTGTCACGCTTCCTCCCTTGTATGCTGCATCACGTGCTAGAAGCTGTACTTGATGCTCAACAAGAAGGTTGCTTTACTAAACTCAAAACGTCGTACCTGTCTTTCTCAGCTCTAGTTCAAATGGAGAACAGTCTCGTCCCCCACGTAGCCCTATGCCTCTAGACGCCAAACACCCACAGTAACGACTACTTCTTGAAACTTGACAAGTCCGCAAAGGGGTCATCGTTCGCGTCCTCGACCGGTGTGTACTCCATCCGCTTTGCAACATTCTTGGCCACGTCCTTGCCGTATACGGCCCCAATCCACGCGAACGTCACATCAATGCCGGCGCTGATGCCGGACGACGTCCACACATTCCCATCCTGCACCCAGCGCGCGCGGTGAACCCAGTTGACCTCCGGACGCAGCGCAATTGTCGACTCCCACGAGATCTTGTTCGTCGTGGCGCGCCTGCCATCCAGCACGCCAGCGCGCGCCGCGACGCCGGAGCCAGTGCAAACCGTGATAAGGTACTGCAGCTCGGGGAACCGATCGCGGACGAAGTCGATGGCGCTGCGGATGCCGGCGTACCGCGTGCCCTGGCCGCCCGGCACGATAAGCACGTCGAGCGGCGGGCAAGTCTGGAAAGTGTACGTCGGGAGGATGGTCTGGCCGAAGTCGGAGGCGAGCTCCTCGGGTCCTGTGGCGGGAATCGCGCCGGGCTGCTTCTGGGCGCCCGGGACGATCTTCGTCGAGACGGGGTCGAGGGTCTCGGCGATGGTGTACAGGTTCATGTCGTACGACCGCGAGAGGAGGTTAAGCGCGTCCAACGGACCGAAGGCGTCGAGCGCCTGGAAGGCCGGGAAGACGACGATGCCGAAGTTGACCGGCTTGCCTGGGCGAGTGTTAGAGCGCCATCGCCGATGTTCATCGTTCATTTTAGTCTTGTACTCACTGCCGCTTGGGCGCTGATTGTTCTGTGCCATGATAGTCGAGCTCTGGCTGAATCTCCTCGCGCAAAAGAACGAAGCTGAGGCCGCTGTAGTGGGTCGCTTTGAGAGGATTGAGATGGTGATGTTTCGGCTTCTTATCATCATGTGAAATCACGATGACTGTGTAGTACAAACGACCAAATGACTGCTTGAAGACTCTCCCTTGGGTACGACGCGGTCATCTGGATATCGGCGAGTTGAGAGCTCGGAGTCCGATGAGACATTTACGTAAGGCCGGTGAGATTAAGACTGAGAGAGTTTGCGGGGTGCGCCGGCCGCCCGCCGTATTAATAAGATTCTGGGGGGTACATCCTCAAGGTTCCCGCCCTTGCATCGCGTCATCTCCGGCCACAGCCAATGAGAGCCAAAGTCCAAAACACACGATGCCTTCAGGATTTCAACGGCAGTGTTGGAGAGGCCATCTATAACTGTTTCCATTATCTCACTTCTGCACAGGCACAGATAGTTTTTGTCATGCACTCTGGATCAACGATTCCCAGGACGCAATTAAGACAACTCAACAAATAAGGTTCAGGTTGTCAAAATATCATCGCAAATGACACCAGAAAGGGCACGTATAGTGGAGTATCTTGCGACAACTTGTCTTCTTGCTCAATCTGTGCATATATGTACGTTATGGATCGAGTGTGGTCTGGCTTCCAATTTTCTCCTAGGTAGACTGAGGATGAGTTATAATATGGGCACAAACAACTAGGGTTTATACTTTGTACGTGGCGCCCTGGAAAAAAAGCTTTGCCCTGAAAAACGACAATATTTTCTGCTAAACTTCAGCCTCTTTGGTCACTATGCCGTAGCCCTTCCGAAAAGTCTTCATGTTGGAAGAGGATTGCCGTATTCCTCTACAATGCTCGACCTACTTCAAGTAACGGTTGAAGTCAGAACTCGCGGTGCAACACTTCGGTATAATTCATATGCATAAGGGGACTATCATTTCACACCCCCAGACTGAGTATTTCACATCCCCTCTAACTATTCTAACCTACTACTATTTACTTTTAGTATATTATTACTATTACTATTGTTTGTTATCGTCGTCGTCCTCCATCGTCGTCCGTCGTTGTCGCTGTCGTCCGTCGTCGTCATTGTCGTTACTGCTGCTTGAGGGTTGTGGGATATTCATCTTGGGCGTGTGAAATAATAGTCCCCATGCATAATCACATTCATGTATGCTGAAAACACCGGGGCTACTGGGCACACAAGACCACGGCACTTAGATCTAGATTTGCTGGTCTGGGATCGATATCGGCAATACAACTCTTACATGGGCGACCAGCCTGTCTAATTTTGTTGGTTCGTTGCTTCGTTGATTCCAGGCAAGATCGTCGTCTCTCGACTATGTTAGCGAACAAAAGTCCCCAGCATGCCCGGGAACGCAACCCCTTCGGCAGCCAACATTCGAACCAGCAACAGGGAACGTGCACGCTTGCATGCGCGAGGTTGCTTCCAATCTTCAGCTCTGCCGCTGAACCAGACCCACCCCCGGACCTGGAGCGAAGTTACACTACCTTGATGCTTCGCTACCAAAAGTGCCGAGAGTAGTTCCAACTTTGATTCGAGTTCATGGCTCTCGGAGGAGGGGTGCGCCATGTCCGCTGTTGCTCAGTAGAAGACTACGCCACTTCCAGTCAGGGTTGGAAGGTCCTTGTAGCTACAACTCTACGAAATCGAACATGGTCGGCGCTAAGAAACTCTTGCGTTGGCCCATGGCGTTACCCCAGACCCACGTCATCGTCGTCAGCCAAACCAGGGATTGTGTGAATGTTTGCTCCCAAGCGCATTTAGCTGTCTTGTCCATGTCTATAAAGAGAAGGTCCTAGTCAAGCTTCCAGTCAGCGCGTAGGAGAACGAGAATCTTACGAGAACGGTAATCGCTATTCTGCCGCTGCCAAAGCATGGTTTCCAACAGAGTTGTCACAACTCAGGTCCGTCAACGAGCAAACATGGCCTGCAGGGTAAAGTCACGTTACAACACTCACCTGCAATAACTGTGGAAAACTCCCCCATGAAGATCCATGGAAGTGAAGATGCCCACCCCAGTGTGATGGCCCCAGAGTCGACGGTTGAAAGTCCCGATAAGGCCTGGCGTGGCCCTGTTGGTCTGCATATCGACCAACGAGCGCTGAGACTGCTGCTATCTATCAACGACGGGAGTGTTCCGAACGTTCCGGGTCGTGAGAAGATCCGCATACACGGCCAATGGTATCGTGCTTGCTGCCACTCGGGCGAAGTACTGATCTGGCTATCATCGTCCGAGTTAGTAGCGTTTACGGCAAGATGATCCAACACGAAATGTCACGATGCGGGGAATGGGGGCCGTCGGCGCACACTCGAATCAGGCATACCACGTCAGGATGCGTACCCACCGGGGGACGTCTTCCGGCGAGAAGTAGTATGCATATGTGAGCATTACACTAGCAGCAGGGTCTCGACCCGCAGCGACGGACTGTTGCGAGAGTCGGGGGTTTTTTTCCAGGCCAGCAAATCGCTTATCTTGGTTTGCGTTGAGTTGTAAGTTGCCAAGTCAGAAGTGCGGAGCCTTTTCGACGAGAAGGAGGGATTCAGTAAGCCCAACACTTCAAGGGTACATGCAATGCTCGCTTTTGGCAAACATACAAGGGCTCCGCCCCGCGAGTACACACTCCGAAATTCTAGCAGATCTTTTTTTTAAGCCTATGGAAACTCGGAGATATAGTGCTGGTGTGGTTGAAGCTTACTTTGGCCGTTTTGCCTCCCTTGACGTTTCGCACGCAGACGAGTAGCAATTGGCCGGCAGAGATGTTTGGGGGAGAAAAAGACCTTGCACTATCGAATACCTACATTGCCACGCCATGCGCCTTTACTGACTAGCTTCTTTGGAGTATAGTCGGTATCAAGGTCACAGTGGGCCTAGCCCTGCAGAATCCTTCAGCAAGGGTTCAATGTCGCTATTTGCTGCGCGGGGTGACATTCTCATGCTCGGGTTTGGGGGTCGGGCAGCGGCGCGGCAAGATGCCTCAACAAGAGACCTCAGACGTTCAAGTGGTTCGGTCGGACTGGCTTAACTTGATTTAAAGAGAGGATGAGCGAAGCCCAGCTTCGTCCGTCCTCGGAAGAGAGGTCTCTCCAGAAACCCGAGATCTTTGCCTCGCTCATCACCTGCCATTCCTCATCATGGCCCCTCACATCCAGGACGACGTCCCCTACATGGCTGGTGCGCCCAGGACCGAGGCCCTCCCTCCTGCAAAGATTTTGCCAGGCACAACTCTTGAACCCCTCGGGTCTGTCAACAGCCTAGAGCAGCTTCTCAAGAGGGCATCGGGCAGCAATGGCGGCCTCATCTTCTACTCCGATGAAGATAGGGACTCGAAGCCAACCACCATGTCCTACCGCGAGCTCCTTGCCGACGCGAGGGACAAGGCTCGCCTGATCAGGCGCCGCATGAAGATCGAGTCACATGAGAAGGTGCTCCTTCTGCACTTCGACTCGCATCGGGACAACATCCTGTGGTTCTGGGCGGCCACGATCACGGGCCACCTGCCGGCCATTTCCCTTCCGCTTGTCAACGACACGACACAACGTAAGAAACACCTGGTACATCTACACTCTATGCTCGGGGGACCCGTGATCTTCACTACAGAGGCGCTCTCCAAGGAGTTCTTGCATGTAGGACTCGACCAGCTTGACCTCTGCGTTGTCGAGACTCTTCAACGAACCCAGGCGAGCAACGACGAGGACATGCATGAACTTTCGAGCGCCCAATCTCAGCAGCCAAAAGCGGGCAACGACGTTGCCGCGCTCATGTTGACATCAGGCAGCACCGGCAACGTCAAGGCAGTTCCACTGCGGCATCAACAAGTCCTTGCTTCCATCCAGGGGAAGAGCAAACATCACGGCACTAAACCTGGTGATGTCTTCCTGAACTGGGTTGGCCTGGACCATGTGGCCAGCTTGACTGAGGTCCACCTTCATGCGAGTGAGTACATACCAGAACCGAACTACACGATGTCTTCAGAAAGGAACGCAAATAGCTCACCCAATCTTTGATAGTGAGCCTTGGAGCTACCCAAGTCCACGTTCCCGCATCGACAGTGCTTCGCGAGCCCCTCCAGTTCGTTCGCCTTCTCGACTCGCACAAAGTTGCCTACACCTTTGCGCCCAACTTCTTCCTTGCCATGGTCCGCGACCGCTTGGCCGCAAGCCCGAACTTAAAAGCCGATCTCTCAAACCTCAGGGCACTCATTTCGGGTGGCGAGTCCAACCCGACGGAGACCTGCCGCGAAATCACACAACAACTGAACCGCCTCGGTAGCAAAGGCGAGGTGATACGTCCCGGCTTCGGGATGACTGAGACCTGCGCTGGATCCATCTACTCTCTTTCCTGCCCGTCCAGCGATATTGCACAATCCGTCGAGTTCGCCAGCTTGGGCACCTGCATCCCCGGCATCCAGATGCGCGTCATGAGCCTCGACAACCCCGGCGAGCAAGCGGCGCGAGGCGAGGCAGGCGAGCTCCAGGTCTCCGGGCCCGCAGTCTTCGACGGCTACTACAACAACAAGCAAGCCACCAAGGAGGCCTTCACCCCAGAAGGCTGGTTCGTCACAGGCGATCTCGCGCGCATCGACGACGCCGGCAACCTGCACCTTGCAGGCCGCGCCAGAGACTCCATCATTGTCAACGGCGTCAAGTGGAGCGCCGCGGCCTTGGAGTCCGCCCTTGAGGACGAGCGCATCTCTGGCCTCACGTCGTCCTTCACCGTCTGCGTCCCGACGCGCGCCCCCGGCTCGCCCACCGAGAGCGTCGCCGTTGTCTACTCCCCAACCTTCGCCCCGAACGACACCCGAGCACGGTCTCAGACGGCGAAGGCCGTCGGCAAGGTCGTCTCACTGATCACAGGTAGAAGTCCCGCACGCGTGGTACCGCTGCCCCAGACGATGCTCGAGAAATCGTCGCTCGGCAAGATCTCGCGCGCCAGGCTCCGGACGGCCCTCGAGCGCGGCGACCTCACCTCCATCGAGAACGAGAACGACCGGCTCCTGGAAGAGTACAGGCAAAGCAGCCGGCGCGACGCAGAGACTCCGAACGAGAAGATCGTGCAGGCCGCCCTGGCCGGGCTCCTCGAAGTCCCTGCCGAGGAGGTCGACGCCGAGGCATCCATCTTCGACCTCGGCATCGACTCGATGCATCTGATCCGGCTCAAGGCCGTGATCCAAAAGAAGTCTGGCGTGCAGGTCGACATCCCCATGTCGGTGCTGCTTACGGAGTAAGTTAGCCCACCTCTTCCCCTCTCCCCCCAGGCAATCTCGATTCTATGCCGCCAAGCGGCACAGCCGCGCACATGTGTGTGAGCCCCTGAACCTGACTCGCCCTCCGAACAGGCCAAGCATCGTCGCCATCGCCTCCGCCCTCGACGGCCTTGCATCACAACCTGCGACGGCCTACACGCCGATCGTGCCGCTGCAGCCCCACGGCTCCGGGACGCCGCTGTTCTGCATCCACCCCGGCAGCGGCGACATTCTCGTCTTCATCGCGCTGGCGGCGCACCTCCCGACGCGGCCCGTCTATGCACTTCGCAGCCGGGGGTACAACCCCGGCGAGCGGTTCTTCCACTCGATCCGCGAGACCGCCGAGACGTACGCCGCGAGCATCCGGGAGATTCAGCCTGAGGGGCCGTACGCCGTCGCGGGATACTCGCTGGGCTCGACGCTCGCTTTCGAGATCGGCAAGGTGCTCGAGGCGCAGGGCCAGGAGGTGAAGTTCCTCGCGAGCGTGGACTATCCGCCGCATATTGCTGGCTACGTCCAGACGCTCGACTGGACGGATGTGCTGGTTCACATCGCCTTCTTCCTGGAGCTCATCGACGAGAAGACGATGGACGAGATTCCCCCCTTACTCCGCGAGCTCGGACGCGAGGGCGCGCTGGCACACATCCTGGAAATCGGGGACCGCGAGAGGGCGGAGGCGTTGGCGGTCGACGCGGAGCGACTGGGACTCATCGCCGACATCGCCGAGAACTTCCGCATCAACGTGAAAGACTACGAGCCCGTCGGGAACGTCGAGAACCTGGACATCTTCGTCGCGGACCCGCCCTCGTACGCGGCAAAGAACCGTCAGGACTGGCGGGAGAACAGGCTCGGCCGATGGGTCGACTTTGCGAGGAAGGATGCTGAATTCCACGAGTGCCCGGGCATCCACGCGAAGATGCTTAACCGGGAGCACATGGCAGACTTTGCCAAGATCTTCAAGGCGGCCATGAGGCGGAGGGGAGTCTAGTTTCGCGTTATGAGAAGATGAAGAACTGCATGAGGAGTACATGGAAGTTCAGTTGTGCATCCTCTGCCGGGAATTATGGTCTTTCGCTCTGTAAAATCAAGCAATCTAGCCAACATACACTCGACTTTTTTCCAGCCGGTACAGAGCCTGATCCTTCCTTGTATCCGTGTCCTGTTCGTCCAGTTTACCATCCTTTTGGTCTTGATAACATGCATCCCTCCCTGTTGGTACATATGTACACATCGTATCATCTCATCTCATCAAGCCAACCGCGTCGATACGCTCCTTAATAAGGCTTATCACTCCTCACGCTGCTGACCGTCGTCGCATAAGGCGAGGGTTTCCTCAGATCGACGAGCCTCGTAGCGTCGTCGTCGTCCTCGTCTGCCACGCGAACCCACTCGCCGTCAACATACGTGTGCGTCGTCAAGCTGATGTCGTCCGTGATGCTGATCCCGCCCGGCCGCCGCCCCGGGCGGTCCCCGCCGGTGGTGATGCGCGTGCGAGTGCTGGTTTGGCTCCCTAAAAAATTGCTCGTCGTGCGCGAGTTCTTTCCCGGTCCGGCCGACGGCCTGGAGTTGTTCGTCGATCCGGTGTAACCGAAGTATCCAAGGAGAGGTCGGAACGTCGGTAGGGAGGCGGTCAGGATGGCGACGGCGACCTCGACGACGCAGAGCAGGCCACCTGGAATCATGTCCCCTGGGAGCGAGTTAGCATCGGGGTAAAATTACAGAAGTCTCGTGGGTGTAATATTTTCAATGATGGGGGTAACTCGCAACTAGGGTTGACGGTGCCGCCGACGCGTCTGGCGTAAGGAACTCGAATGGCCGCAATAACACAAGCACTATTAAGTCCCACATCAGTATCACTGCAAACGCGTAAATGCTTTACGAAACAGAGCTTACCTTCCGCCCAAAGCAAAGTTGACAGACAGCAAAACCTTCTTGCGCGTCGACGAGTTGAGCTTCCTGACCAGAGGCAGCGGCGTCAGCAAGATGACGATGTCGATGACGAAGTTGAAGGTGCTGTTGAAGACGCTGAAGTGGCTGAAGTTGATGCAGACACCCGGCACCGCAGGATTCCACAGCGACTCGAGGGGTCGGCACTGGAGGCAGCTGACGAGGACGATGGCGACGGCGTTGAGGAGGTTGACGGCGCTCACGCAGTGCACCCAGATCTGGAACTTCCTCTGCGGGAAGATGGCGAGGTACAGCGCGAGGATGCTCCACTTGACGAGGGCCGTGGCCACGCCGTAGAGGATGGGGTTGCAAATATTGAGCTGTGAGCGAAGGACCTCGGGTTAGTGTACTGCATCACTGGATTTCGAGGTGAAGGCTTGGGACGTACGATGGCCAGCATGCGGACATCTGCTGGATCCGTGATAAGGATGACCTGTCTGCCAGCGCCGTACCGCGTCGACAAGGCGAATACAGTGCAAAAACCGATGTAAAAGAACTTTGGAGCTCTGGTCAGCACATCTCATACTCTTCAAAACAGGTCAATAGGTCGGGTATTACCACTGAGCCAACGACAAGCCAGTCACTTAACAGCGGCGTGAGTCGGACTTGGAACCTCGACCACAAGCGCAAGGCGAGGACGATGACAGAGGCAGCGGAGCATACCGCGCAGCAGATGATGATGTCGGCGACGAGCGAGTCGTTTATGTGGGCCGTCATCCACGCGATGTCCTCCTCAGTCGGTAGATTCGACATGGCGGGCGGTTCTTTCGTCGTTTCGTGATGGCTTCAAACTCAGCTCACGTCTGCCAACCTCCAAGGCGGAAAGGGATCGAAGATCTGCGCAGACTTCATTCTCAAGGACCAGGGGAGGGGGGGAACGGCCACCAGATGAAGTCGAAAGGACATAGGCCTCTTTCTTTGGAGACACAGGAAGGGCTCTCGTCAACTGGGTGGGCAGAAAAAAAGCCTGTACAGACGGCAGGAGGAATTGGGATTCAAGGTGGAACGGCCTGGGAGTCCGGCCGCATGGCGTAGCATCAGGGCGAGTTCCAGTTCGCCCAAAGAACTTGGATGTGAGGGGCCATCCTGCAGGTTTACAAGTTCCCCTGGCACTTTCCAGCGAGTGGGCTGAGCAGCCGAGACGGAGACGAGGTGCTTCGCAGAGGCCGAAGCAAGTCAACTCATTGGGAAACAGAGAGAGGGGCGAATTCCAGATGTTCTTGGAAGCTGGTCGCGCCCTACGGCCCAGCCGCTTGAATGTGTCGTGCGTTGCTCTTGGCTCGAATACGCAAGCGCGGTTCAGTTGGTCGAGTTTAGCCGCTATGTATTATGGTTTGTCGTCCCAACGGTTCAGACGAACGGTTGCGCCCAGTCGTCGACCAAAAACCAAGATGGCGGCACAATCTCCCCCCCGGCACGATTAAACCCCTCGCGTCGAACGATGGACCTCCCGCCACCACCACCACTCTTGACAGGATTGAGATCCCCTGCCTTCCCGTATCGATACGACAACCCGGCCCGTCTTCCCCTTTGGCGACCGCAGGAGGCCAGCAGGGGGTCCGAGGGTGAGGGTCGCCGAGATCCCGCAGGGTAGCATCGGTCTCGAACGGGGGCCATCGGTTCACCGGTCGACCAGGGATGGAAGTGGTTTTCGTGCTCTCTGTGCCACTCGCAGGCCGAGGGTATCTGCTTTACCGAAGGTGTCATAATCACATCTCAAGCACTTGCAATCTCAAAATCTTAGCCGGGGAGAGAGAAGCGCATGTGGGTGCATGTAGCACGTTCCGTGTCTTTTTGGGATACTTGTCTATGAAGTGTGATACGTCATTTGCTCGCAGTGAATTACTAACAACAGACAACAGGTGAAGAAGATGACGGCTAGTTTGCCATGTAAGCCCGCTTGCAGACCGATCATCGCTGTGCCGCATCAGAGGCGTCGAGTGTTTGTGGCAGGCCGTTGAAGAATATCTTCGAGCCGGGAGCACATGTGAAGATAAGAAGTGTGTGTGCCAACCCAGCATCCCCCAAACCAATTCCCATCCAATGGTCCCTCGATCGATCCCGGGGGGATATTGCCGGGGAATCTGGCCTCCACTTCTCACGACCTCCAGCTGCCAGAAAGCGAATGTGACGCCCACGCACAGCACGACGCCAAGGATCCGAACCCCTGCTGTTCATCCAACCGCATAACAGGGGTGTCCATCCTACCCAAAAGAACCCCGTCGACTGCTGCAGGTCCTGCACTCGCAGTGGTCTGTCTCTGGCCCGGTTGGGCTCGTCAACCGCAACGTCGTGAGGGGAGGAGGACGAGGGAAATTTCCGGCGCCGCTGTGTCTCATGCAGCGATATTGGCACCTGCAGGTGAAGAGGGGGAGGGGGACCCAGAGAGAGAAGCAGCCAAGCCAATAACCTGTCCCCGGATTCGACAGCAGCAGACCCGAGTCGTGCGCCGGTGGTGCAAGAATGCAACTTGTTGTTGGTGCGTTGGAACCAACATCGCATCACCAACAGTGGTTCGCGCCTTCTTCCGCTACAACACTCTGGAAGAATACGCCGGAAAGGCACCCGAAAACGTGCTGCGCCGCGCTGTTGTCTCCTCCTCAAGCTTCTGACCCCCCAACCCTGGCTCAGGGGTGGCCCAGTCCAGTCATTCTCGATGTGTTTGTGCGTGACCCGTTGCTCTCGGTGTGTCTGCGTGTGTGTGTGTGTGACAGTCTCCATACATACATAGCCTATAGTTATTATCCCCCCTCCGAGTTGAGGTGAGATTTGACCGCGAGCCGTCCCGTCCTGAGTCGCAAATATTGCTTTTGCCAATTTGTCATTTCCACAAAACTCTCCATCAAACCGTCGCCGCATCTCGGCTACCCGCCACCTGTTGAGGATGGTGGTCGCAATCGGATCGTGGACCCTCTGGGGCCTCCTCGCCCTCGTGGCCGTGTACGTCTACCGGCGCTCCAGCCAGCCGCAGCGCCGACTGCCCCCGGGCCCGAAGCCGCTCCCCCTCCTCGGCAACGCCCGGGACTTCCCCCTGGACGGCACGCCCGAGCACCTGCACTGGCTGAAGCACAAGGACGTGTATGGCGGCATCAGCTCCGTGACGGTCATGGGCATGACGCTCGTCATCGTCCACGACAAGCGCATGGCCCATGACCTGCTTGACCAGATCGCGAGCAAGACCTCCGGGCGCCCGTCCATGGTGATGGCCAACAAGCTATGTGGTTACGAGTCCATCGTTCTCTGCCAGGGCTACAACCCCATGTTCCGCCGCTACCGCCGCTTCCTCCACCAGGAACTTGGCACCAAGACGTCCTCCGCGCAGTTTCGCGACGTCCAGGAGGCGGAGGTTGGTAGGCAGCTTGTGCGTGCATTGAAAGAGCCGGCGAAGTGGCTGGACCTCTACAAGACGTAAGTTTGGGAATGCCCTCGACTTCAGCCTCTCTTCATGACTAACCGGACTCGACATAGAACCGCGGCCGCTACGGTATTGCAGATGGCATATGGCTACACTACCGAGCCTCACAAGCCCGACGCCCTGGTTGAGCTCATCGAGAAGATGATGACCGAGTTCTCCCTCGCCGCAAGCCCCATGGCCTGGGCTGTCGACATCATCCCCACCCTCCAGTACCTCCCCGAGAACTTCCCCGGCGCCTCCTTCAAGAAGACGGCAAAGAAGTGGCGCAAGTCGATCCAGGCATCCGCCTACATCCCCTACGAGTACGTCCGGCGCCGCATGGCCGAATTCACGGACCGACCGTCATACGTGTCCAAGCTGGTGACGCAACTCGAGCGGGACAACGCGGACGGCAAGCTGAGCGCCGAAGACGAGCAGGCCGTCATCTGGACCGCCGCCAGTCTCTACGGCGCCGCCGCTGACACGACCGTCATCACCCTCACCACCTTCACGCTCGCCATGCTCAAGTTCCCCGAGGTCCAGCGCAAGGCTCAAGCGGAGATCGACCGCGTGGTTGGCACCGGCCGACTGCCAAACTTCGAGGACCGCGAGAACCTGCCCTACGTCAACGCGCTTGTCAAGGAGGCGCTGCGGTGGTGGACCATCACGCCCATGAGCTTCCCCCACACAACGACCGAAGAGTTCGAGTACGAGGGCTACTTTATTCCCAAAGACGCCTTCATCCTGCCCGCTGTGTACTGGTTCAACCACGACCCCGAGGTGTACGCCGAGCCGGACTCCTTCGACCCGGATCGCTACCTGCCGCCGCGCGACGAGCCCGACCCGACGATCGAGACTTTTGGCTACGGACGCAGGATATGCCCCGGCAGGTTCTTCGCGGACTCGAGTCTGTACCTCAACATCGCGCAGACGCTGGCAGCGTTCGACCTGCGGTGGGACGTGGACGAGAACGGCAAAGAGCTCGAGGTCGACGTGAAGCCGAAGGCGGGCATTCTGTCGTACCCGACTGACTTCAAGTGCAGGGCAGTGCCGCGGAGCAAGAAGCATGTTGAGCTGGTCGAGCAGATTGAGAGGAAGCACCCGTTCCAGCCGAGCGACGCTTCGCTTCTTCAGAACCCAGATGAATTCCAGGTTAGATACTAGTCCCGGGAGCACTTACTTCTTGTAAGATGCTAGAATACAAAGGTGAGACTCAAGCGTTCAATTGCACATAGCTTCTACCATTTATGAGTCTGTGTTAGATCCTGATTAGTTGTACCTCGTGCTTGACTCAGAGCCATTGATGTGCTGTCCAACAACTCGTCGGATGCGTTGAAAGTGAAGGAAAGCCCGTTATACAACTCTCTTCACCAAGAACCAGAGTTTATGATGCGCAGTATGGGTAGTGTCTAAAGCAAGTACAGAGCATGTTCAACACTTTGTAACTTCCCCTATTAAGTGTTACTTAAGTTACAGAAAAGAAATCTTGACAGCTGTATATTGTATATTTCTAGTAGTATTTCTCCGTTGTTAGTGTTATCTGTCTTACTACCACCGAAACTAGACAGGGGCGGAATGAGACAAACAGCGGCAGACAGTGACGAATAGAGACAACGACGAATAGAGACGACAGAGACGACAGAGACGACAGAGACGACAGAGACGACAGAGACGACAGAGACGACAGAGACGACAGAGACGACAGAGACG
>WIGO01000308.1:33596-46891 GCA_014235945.1 Colletotrichum plurivorum
ACGACACAACAGTCTAGTCTACACAGCCTGATGAGTGACAGAGGTGCGAACTGCGAGGAAGGGTCAGCTGACACCGGACAGGGGGCCAGATACCACTGCATACGAAAGCTGAGCCACAGGAGATATCTTTCGTGCCCAAATCCCCGCGTCAATTACCCCGCCCACATCACTTCTCCCAACATCGAGTGCCGCCACCATGTCCGGCCTTGAGGCTCTCAGCGTCGCCTGCACGTTATGGCGGTCATCGACTTCGGCCTCAAAACGGTTGAGCTGTTCCGCCGAATCTACGAAACTGGACAGCCGGATCCCGAGCTCGTGGCAAGTGCAGCACGCCTTAGCGAGACCTCCGTCAACGTCAACAGCCTGATCGCAGCCAAGGCACCTCATGGAGGTACGGCTGCGGAGCGCAATCTTCGAGAAATCGTCACCGACTGCCTCGCGTGCGCCAAGGAGGTCGAGGACGAGGTGGCACGCATCTCGCCGAGGCAGCATGGCACTTTGGCGAAAGTGGCGTCGGTCTTGAAGACCATCCGGCGGAAACACCACCTCGAGCGTTTGAAGGCTCGTCTCGACTCGCTGAACAGAATCATGGAGACCTCTCTGGGCGTTCAAATACTTGAACAAGTCATTGACTCGGGCCAGCTGAATGTCACGACCTTGGAGTCGCTGCGCCAGGAACAAAAGGACTTTGTCACCAAACACGCCCAGGCCTCAGAGAAACTGCAAGTCCTCCTCAAGGAAGAGTCACGAGCAACTCGGGACCATGTGGCCACTGAGCACGCGAGGACTCGCGACGACATGGCGCGTCGCGAAGAAACCAGAGAATACAAGTCAGCGTGCGACAGACTTGTCAACAGCTTGAAGTATCCAAGGATGAATGAGCGAAAGCACAGCTTCAAGACCAGGCACGACAAGACCTTTGACTGGATATTTGACACTGACTATGCTGAGCGGCAGCAGTTTGTCAAGTGGCTCAAGGAAGACATCCGCTCTCCGTTCTGGATCACTGGGAAGCCAGGCTCAGGGAAAAGCACCTTTATGAAATTCATCCAGGACGATGAGCGGACCCTTCAAGCCTTGAACACATGGCACGACACCCCTGCCATCATCAGTCACTATCTCTGGAAAGCTGGGGGGAGTTGAAACCAACAAAGCCTGCATGGGCTTCTCTGTTCTCTCCTATACCAAGTGTTGCTCAACGATCGACACCTTGTCATCCGGCTCCTTGGGGACTCTCTGGCGCTTTCAGCCAAAGACGACGAGACCGACTGGTCTGTTGACGAACTGAAGGCCCCACTATTCAAAAGTCTTCGATCTACGCCCCGCAGTTATTTTGTTCTTCTTGACGGTCTTGATGAAGTTGAACGACGCCCCGGGAGTATCGACCAGCTTCTGAGTCTCGTCCACGATCTTTTGGCCGAGAACCAGGTCAAATTCTGCGTCTCTAGCCGTGCCGAGCGCCCTTTTGAACTAGGTTTCAACGACACACCACACACCAGTTGGCGAATGCAGGATCTGACACGAAATGACATATCGGAATACACCCACGACTTCTTGAGGACAGTCGGACTCGATTCCGAGGATCTGCTGAGTGGCATTCGCCGCACAATCCTGTTGAAAGCTGAAGGCGTCTTTCTCTGGGTTTACCTGGTTTTGGCGAACATCAAACTCGGTATTGAACACTACAATGAAGACTGGGACGGCATCCACGAGCGAATCAAGATTCTGCCGCAAGACCTCATAGAGCTCTACAGGGATATGCTGTCCAGGCTTGACGAACACCGCGAGGTCCATATCGCTCAGGCAGCGCGATATTTCAGCATTGCGCGGCTATTTGATACCGCTCATGACATCTTGGAAGTTGATTTCACCATCGTCAGCCTTACAATCGCGTCCAATGAACAGATTTTGGAGAGATTCTCGACAGTAAATGAATTGCCTGATGTGCGAGAGTTGGTCCTTGCATGCTCCCATACTCTCAAAACACTTCCTTCGGTATGTGCTGGGCTCTTGGAGGCCCATTACGTCGGGTCGTATGACACGCATGCATCGGCTTTTCAACGAGAGGACATTACAAAGCAAGAGCTCTTCTCCATGGATTCTTTCTTTGTCGAATTTACACACAGGACCGCAATGGACTTCCTCGACAGCGATGAGGCGCAAACGATCTTTCGGTCCAGCACCCCTAAACTCGAAGATACCGTCTCTGATTGTCTTACTTCATCAATCATTCATCATCTTTTGTTCAAAGACACAAGTATCGAATTCCCACAAATTGGCCTCTTCAGGCATTACAGAGGACAGGTGCAGATTTCAGAACAGCACCGCCTGTTATCTTTAGTCCATCGCAATGCAGCAGGACTCGTCCACTCGAGCCTGTTTCTGAGACAACCAAACATATTCATATTCGATGCGGCTCGCTATGACTTCCTAAGTTACGTCAACGGCTACATTGACGGTGAACATCGGCTCTAGTGAGACCGGGAAACATTCGGTAGAAATTGCTGCACTAGTTGGGGCGTGTAACTTCATGGGGTTTAAACTACCATCGGAATGGATTCGCTCTATGCTTGCAAGAGTTATCCGGTCCAGAGCAGACGAACGCGGCGCGGTCAGTGACGTTACCATCACTCACGGCATCAACAATGCTTGGCGTTGCCTTTTACACCATTACTGGGAATCCTGGAGACACGAACCCATAAATGCCAGCAGCATACCGCCTGATGAAGCAATCATTGGCCATTTTATTGCAGCCGGCGTGCTGGGATCATCGTCTGAGAGGTATCTAATAGGAGATTCCACCAGTGCAGCACCGATGATCCTAGAACCCGACCACGACACGGATTGGTTCAGGAATAGGGATGACAAATGGATTTTTTTCGAGATCAACGACGCCTCCCTCCTGTGACTAGTTCTTTCAAAGAAACCGACGGTACTCACACTGCCAATGCATCTGGCAATAGAAGCGACAGTTCCCTACGTCCGGCCAGCCATGATGCGCACCGACATGCCGGATTCGAAGTCATTCAGACGATTTAGGTTCTCACCGACGGATTCTATGGCAGAGACTATTGATGCGTTGGAAAATGATCCTCTGCAGAAATACGAGTTCATTTGGCGAAACTGCTTGAACATCTTTACTGAGGAGTTAGAAGGGTCCACGGACTTGGCTGCGCTATTATCCAACGGCGATGATTTAGGCGAGGGGAACCAATACCGCCAGTGTCTGCATGAGTACTCATTACGTGAAAAGTTTTAGGAAGTAGTATGTAGTATTTATAGAAGACTATGAAGAAGAAGAATACAGAGGTGAAGGAGAAGGAAATATAAGAAAGGAAAGGGAAAGGGAAAGGGTGGTGTTAGATCTCGTAAGTGGGTTAAACAGCAGGATGGCATTTGGAGGGTTGAGGTAGGCCTCCTCAATAACGAAGATGTTGGAGCTGACCCCGGCGTGGGACACGTGACCGTGGTCAGCGCTACGGGGGCCAGAAAGAAAGTTGGTTTTATCGCTTGTCTCCATTTCAAATGAATGATGCATCTTAGAGACGTCTCGCCACAGAAACCTCTCGCTCAACATCCTTGGGAATCTCATCTTGCAATCTTTCTTCAGTCGGGGTCCAACCAAGCACTTCCTTCGCCCTGAGTGCCTCGCCCCGGGCATTCGTCCCAAATAGCACCGTACCATAAGGCAGCAGGGAGTCGGCCTCCTTGGCCCCAATCACATCGACATCGCCGGATGAGATCAAGCCCTTCTCCAGTGCCGCGGAGACCACGAGCTTGGAAATCTCGCCAAAAGACTGCAATCACGTGAGGTCAACCAAAGTTGCGTGCCAGTTGTCAAGGGCAGTAGTAGACTCACAAGCTCACCAACGCCAGCGAGATAAACACCGTTGTCGTTCCAGGCGTGCTTCTCTCCGTTGCCCTCAACGGCTTTCTCGACCAGCCTCACAAACAGCCGCGCCACGTCCTTGACATGCACGTTGCCCCATCTGCTGAGGCCCTCGCCGACCTGTAGGCCGCGGCCGCGCCTCAGCGTCACGCTGGCAAGCGAGGGGATCTGCACGCTGCGCTTGTTTCCCGGGCCGGTGCCCTTGCCGTAGATTATGGGCGGGAGAACGAGCGCCGTGTTTGCCTTAGCCTCGCCCGCGGCGACATCGAGGACGTAGTTGTCCACAGCGCGGGAGGGGTACCTCCTGATGAAAGAGTGCAGCTCCGAGATTCCGGCCAGGTCGTTGAAGATGAGGTCGCTCGCGGAGCCCGGGACGTAAGACTCGTCGGCGAGCTCACCGGCGGCGAGTGCGCTAGCGCCTGAGATCTGGATCCAGTGTGCTATTGTGCGAGGTCAGCAACTCAGCTACGTATGTTGACCGCTCAAGCGATTCGTTGCTCACTTGTTGATGGCTTGGAGGCGATGGCTTCATGGATGGTCTCGACGCTCTTCAAATGTCCTGAAGCAGCCAGGTCTGTCTCTCTGGTCAGTCCTGCAATCTATCACCTAAGAGGATCATCGCGAGAGACTAACGAACAACAACATCGGCTTTGGAAACTTCGCCTGCAAGGACATCGGCACTGTCAAGGTCTCCTATCACAACTTCGACGTTCTTGAAGGCGTCGGTGATGAGCTTGCCCTTGGCCTCGTCGCGGACAAGCGCCCTGATGCTGTATTTAGGATGAGACTCGACCAGAAGAGAGAGAACTGTTCCGCCAATGTAGCCCGTGGCTCCAGTGCTAGGGGCTTGGTGAGCATCAGTTCAACCGCACACATGTTGAGGGCTCACTCACAGGAAGATGTTGGCCATGGTAGGAGCGTCAATGATGCTGAAGTAATCAGGTAAATCGTAGCTGATCGTAATTGAGTACGACGGTAGATCTGAAGTTAGGTCTGCCATTTTTCTTCTTTCTTCGTTCTGACATAGCAGATGTCCGTTGGGTTTAAATGGCGACAAGAACATACGAGTCCTCGAGCTTGCCCAGCGATTGAATTGAGCACGACAGTGAACAGATTACCAATGAGGCAGCTGTGTCAGTGCAGATTACCAATCCCTACAGGGGTACCGGAATCACACAATCCCGCCATCTTCTTGCAAAACGCATGGCGAGCGCTGGGAGGCGCCCTATACGCGATCCCTGTCCACTGTTCGGAGTCAGCTACTACTCACTACTCCACTACGGCGACAGCGATGACAGTGACGGATCACTACAATGAAAGAGATCGACAACAGCGACGACAGTAACGACAACGATAGGATTGTAGCGACGATTGATTGTAAGTGATGGGGTAGGAATTCCTCTACAGATGGTCAGCCGATAACGAGCAAGGGACTGGGGCTACCAAGTAGAGAGCCTCATCATAGAGAATAGCACAATATCTGGGCAGCAACTGATCTGATGGAATGGATGCATGCATGGTGCAGGCGGTCTAGTTAAAATTAAACTATTATAAGCCTTGTTCATTTCTCGGGAAGCGTCTTTATTCACTGTGATTGACACCAACAGCTTTTCTCCTCTATTGTTCACTTAGGGTGGCAATGACGACAGTTGCGATAAGCTTGAAGTGACGACTGTTGGAAGAAGTTGAGTTGTGATTGGTTGCGAAGCAGTTGCGCCACGAAGTGACATCCTCCCCAACATCAACTCCATGATCTTGAAATTACTTTTCGAACAGCTCGTTAGTAATTTGTTCCGTGCAACTTTTAAATGTTCGGCTTCTTCGGCGAAAAGGCCCTTGCACCATTTCCAACTGTGTCTTATTTGGTGGATAACATGCCGGCCTCCGCGGACGGCCGTGATGACGAGTCGTTACGAGTACCACTGAGTACTACTTAGATTTAAGACTTGCTGCTCTGTTTCTGCGGCTTAAATCAATTTCTATGGTTCTCAATAAACTCCTTCCTGAAGTCTTTTCGTTCCAAGTCGTTCATACGAAACTAGGACCAAGGGTACTGCAGCTGTCCCGTTCACAATGGCGTCCAATTCAGACATCTCCCCGTCGCAACTCCTCGAACTTGCTGAGACCGACGTCTGTTCAGCACTTCCGCAGGCGGTCGTTACCTCCATAATTGCTCAGCCTCCATTTCTGATAGTTCCGGGAACCTTCAACGTCAGGGACGTCGGCTTGGTCCCCGGAAGCCCTCTTCGGGCGGGATACATCTTCCGCTCTGGCTCTCTCGAGGGCCTTCGTCATGAAGGCTTTGCGCAGCTGACCGAGAAGCTCGGGATCAAGAGAGTCTTTGACCTGAGAACCGGGCACGAGCGCGAGAAGCACCCCGAGCCCAACTTTCCAGGGGCGGAATTCACGTGGGTGCCGAACTCGTACATCAACGCCGTCGACATGGCGGACTTCGTCGGCAACGGCGGGGCGGATGGGTACTGCAAGATGTACATGGACATGATAGAGGTCTACGCGCCGACGATTAGGGCGGTTCTGGAACACGTGAGAGATCGCCCCCGAGAGCCGTTTCTCTTTCACTGCGCTCGTAAGTGGGCATCCAAAATTCTTATTCGACACAAAGGCGGAGAAGAAGTCAAGAGGTGGAATGCTGACACTTGAAAATTCCACAGTCGGGCGCGATAGAACGGGCATCGTCGCTGGTCTCTTGGAGTCAATCGCCGGGGCAAACGACGAGACGGTGCTTCTAGACTACTTGCTAACGCGTATCGGCTCGGAGCCCGTCCGTGAACGGCTGCTGGAGAGGGCAATCCGAGACAACGGCTGCCCCGAGGGGCTCGATGATCCTGCTTTCAACAACCTCTGCAGTCTGCGGGCGATCACGTGGAAACTTTTCGTAGAGAAGATAGAGCACAAGTACGGTGGTTTCAGGGGCTACGTTATTGATGTGTTGGGGTTTTCCGAGCTGGAGTTGGAGCAGATTATTGGGAATCTCAGGGGTTAACCATGCATGCCCGATTTCCACTTTGTAAAGTCGTTTAAACCTCTCAATATCTTATACCAGCTTTCTCTCTGTGACTATGACGTTCATGTTTCTGGTCACCAGCACCGGATACGTCTTCACAGCCCAAGGGTTTGAAGGGTCGCAAAGCTGAAAGTCAAAGTACCGTAATAACTGCGCGTTTCCAAAACGTCAGCAGAGAACTCCAGATATTCAGAGCCATCAATACTTGCCTCTACGAACACCTTGTTCAACTCCATCAGCGCCACAGGCTTCCCAGAGCACCCCCAGCGGCCGTACCCAAAGTTCAAGTCGACGACCTTCTCCATCTCGTCTCTCCTCTTCGGGTCCGCCTCGAGGAAGCGCTCAGGTCGGAACACGTCCGCGTCCTCGCCGAAGATGTCCTTTCGACGCATCATGGCCCATGTGCTCTGCCCGATGTTGACGCCGCCGGGTATCCTGTGGCCCTTGAACTCGTGGCCCTCTGGCGGGGCCTGCTTCGTGAGAAGGCTGCCGCTTGGGGAGAAGATCCTCAGGCCCTCCTGTATGACGGCCTATTGGAAGCATCAGCACTTGACCTTGAAACGCTCAGTAGAAAGAGATTTCGCAACGTGCTTACCTGGAGATACGGCAAACTCTTTGCCTCTTCGTTCGTAATAGGGGCCGAAATCTGCCCGCTGGCCGCGGCCTCGTCGATCTCTCGCTGCAGCCTCTGATACGCGCGAGGATTCGTCATCAGATACAGAAGAGTCGCACGGATGGTGCCGGATGTGTTGTCCGATCCGGCGATGATGAGAAGCAGCACCTCGCTCTCGCACTGCTCGGCGTCGATGCCATGGCGCAGGAATGAGCCCTGTGGTCCCAAGATTAGCTTGTCCTGGCTAGAATTTCTGGGCTTAAAGTTTGGGGGTTTATGGACGCCATACCAGCATATCGTTCTTCTTCTCAGCGTCCAGACGAAACCTGTCTGCAACGACCGACTTCGCGATTCTGTCCTGGAGTCAGCTTCCCTGGTCACTTCGAATAGTTCCAACGCAAGTCGGCACTCTTACCCCATGATCTTTCCGATACCTTTCTCATCAGTTGGCTTGGGCCCAACAAGCCTCAGGACCAAAGACGAAAACACGATCCGCCGCAGCTAGGGTATCTCAGCCACCAGCTGGAAATACGGCGCCGCGGCCCCGAAACTCTTGATCCACCCATGGACGTCAGACCCAGAGTCCAAATGCCCAAACTCGCGCCCGTACGCAATCTTAGCCAACAGATTAAGCGTGAAAAAGTGCACAACCTCAGCCAAATCCATCGGCCTCGACGCCCCTTCTCTAGAAACATACCCCTCCCGGATGAACCGCTGCAGATGCCTAACAACCGAGTCAACAGCGCCCTCGAGGTCCGGCACATCTCTCCCCGAGTACGCCGGCGTCGTCCTGGCCTTGAGCTGATCATGAAGCGCCTTGTCGAGCGTGCTGAAGGTGGTGTGCCGGTTGTGCCTTCGTAGAAGCCCGACTTGCGGTACGGCGAGCGCGCGGCCGACATCCGGCGGATCAGGTCCGGGTCGTCTGTGACGAGGGTATCGGGGCCGAGACGCGCGAGCGAGCCGTATGTCTCGCAGACGTCTTGGTACGTCTCCCACGAGCGGCCGGTGATGGCGCCGTAGCTGAGCCAGAGGTGGGTGAAGGATGCGAGGAAGGGGCCTTTGAAGTGACGCAGGCGGTACCATGATGCGAAGGAGGACAGGGCGTACCAGCCCGCGAAGAGGAATAGCAAGTAGAGAATCATGTCGGTGGGTCTATGCCTGTAAGATCATTTATGAATGAGTAAATCTGGGCTTCCCAGGAACCACTCAGAAGAGTCATCATCTTATAGTAAAAACCCTTTTGTGTGTTGTTCGAATTGGGCTCGATGGTGGTTGACTTGTCCCTCCAAGCCGGACCGGACATGTCGTTAAACCCGTCAACCGATCTTGTTACCGAGCTTAAAATGATTTATACTTCGTGTCAACTATACCGAGCTCTTGGAAATGACGTGGCCGTAACTTTTGAGTTATTGGATGATGCGTTTCGAGTCGGAAGTGTTGAGCCATCAGGTAGGGGATGGTTGTATAGGTCATAGTATAGACCCGCTTAGATCTTTGAACGTCCTTCATGAGCCTCTCTTAAGCGCCTCAAAGCGGTAGCAACCATGAAGTCCGTGGAAATTAACAGCACCGTTGCCTGAAAGTGTAACGTACGTAGTACTTGGCAGCTCAGATAACACGCAGATTCTTCGGACAGCCAGAAGAACGGTAAGGATCCGTGGATATCGACTCTTCTAAGGTGTCCGTAAATGCCCCCTAACCTTCAGGAACGATACTGGCAACACCTTTTCACCTGCACCAACAACGTCCCTTAATGAATCGCTACATCCTGAATCAACATGGTTCGACTGTCCCAGCGTTCTACCAGCAAGACAAAAAGACAAGACCACTCCCTCGGTTTTAGAAACACTGCCATCGCCCACACCGCAGCTATCATTTTCACTGCGGATAGCCGTCCCGCCCGGGGCCGCCCATGCCTCAGGGCCGGCATGGCCCGCACATGCCGCCCGCCCGCGGACCTCGGAACATCAGACGAAAAAAGAAAACTGCCACATGTCTCGAAGCCGTTGCCGTTTGACTGATGGGTCTCTCTCGTCGGATAGAACTACCGTCAGAAGTCCTCGTTATAGCAATATACGGATACTCCCCGTTATCTCCACGCGTGTATACTCAGGGGAGCTATTGTTTCACACCCTTAGACTAGGTATTTCACATTCCCCTTCTAGTTATTCTAACCTACTACTATTTACTTCTAGTAAATTTTTATCGCTGTCGTCCGTCATTATTTCTGTCGTCCGTCATCGTCACTGTTGTCCGTCATCGTTACTGTCGTCCGTCATTATTACTATCATCCGTCATCGTCGCTACCGGTACTTATCGAAGCTGGGATATTCAGCTTGGGGGGTGTGTGAAATAATACCTAGTCTCCATACCCAAACGGAATGCAGGCAATAGCTCCGCGGGTTACAACATGACTCTCTGCAACTCTCCCCCGGAGCAAACTTTACAGCGCGCGTTTCACCATCCTCAAAATAAGCCGTGTCTCACTTGCGTAATCCAACAGTGAAGATCATTTCTTGTGTCTTACGATACGGCAGACCTTCGCGAGAACTTCTGCCGCACGGCGCGTTGCGTAGGCTGCGGACTCCAGAGAGCGGGTAGTCGCCTGATGCTCTGAAACTGGCGTCATGCTTATCTCGTCTCCGGGGACCCTGTCTCTTTTGAATATCGCTCAACTCTAACAGTCAGCGTTGCATGTTTGCTTATACGGGTAGCCGTGGAAGCCAGCCAAGGAACCCCTCGAAGGGGAGATAAGCCGCGGCGCACCCGGGAACTGAGCGGGTATCCGGCAGCGGCAGACGCCCCGGAGCGGCACGGAAGCGTCGCCGGCAATGTGAAGCCCAAGAAGCAAGGTCTGGCACCGCCGGACATCAAGATAGCAACACTGAATTTTTCATCAACGCTCTCCATTCAGAGCTCCCGCCTACACGAAAGATCCTCGATTTTTCCACAGGCCATCATCAAATAGTTTGCACCGTTGGACCAACAACAGGTAGTCGTATCATTCCATAATATTCGTCCATAGACCCGACGAAACCCGAGTCAAGCCCGACATACAGCGGGATTATCCCCACAAAACTCCGTGCCATGTGCCCCCTGACCCGACCGAAACAAAACGCCTCTGAGCTCCGGGCAATGAGGCTCCAAGTGCCATGCCAACATGTCTCTCCGAACGTCACCAGAATGTGATTCCTTTCTGCCAACACCAGTTTTGCTCATGCCATCTTCTGCCGCTTGGGATCAAACCCAGCCCCGCCGCCGGCGCCATTATTCGACACGTCCGCCAACGCCTGTCTCTGACCATCCTGCTGAAGCGGCCTCTTCATCGTCGGCGGGCGGTACGAGCTCCGGTTGGCCAGGGGACTACCCGGGCCGCCAGGTGCTCCGATCCGCCGGGCCTGGCTGAACTGCGGGTTCGGCGCGGGACCGGCGCCGGCCGGCCTGACGGGCGTGAACCCGGAGCTCTTGGACGGGCCCTCCGACTGCGTCGAGGTCGGCGGGACGTGCTGGCCGGTCCTGGAGAGGGGCTTCGACGAGGTGTGGTCTATCCCGGGGGTCTTCCGTATGGATGGGCTCTCTGCCTTGGGATTAAAGGCTTGTTGCCCGGCTGGGATCATCAGAGGAGCGTCAGCGCTGGTCCCCTGCAACGCGGCGTCGGGGATGTTCTGTACCGCACGTGCGGAGAAGAAGGCCACCGGCTCGGCGGGGTTGCCACCTGCCTGGCCTGGGGTCGTCATGTTGCCGTTCGCCATGGGGGCTGCTGGCGCGGAGGGTGCGGAGGGGTTTGTCGGTCCGCGGGGTTGATTTGGAGGCTGGGGGCGGTTGCCGTAGGCGCCCATAGGGCGTGCGTGTGACTGATTTGGTGTCTGCGGCGGCCGTCCCAGGTTTCCTGCTGATGTACTCCTGCCTAATGGTCGGTTGGAGGTCTGCATGTGTTGCGGGACTGGCGGTGCTGGTGCTGGGATTGGTACAACGCTCGCAGCTCTATCGCTCGAGTTGGTAGTAGCTCCAGATGGGAGAGATACTTCGTCTGGATGATCCCCTTCGACGACGGCGAAGTCTGCTTCGTCAAAGTCTACGATGCATTAGCTACGGCTCGCAAGAATGTGAATCCATGGGCTTTCTTACCTCCTAGCAAATCTTCCAGCGAGTCCGCTGTAGTCTCATGCTTGACAGCAGCAGGAGGCGGCGGCAGCGGCGCCGCCTTCTCCTCCTCCTTCTTGACGGCAAAGTCGGAGTGCCTGTGCAGCTCGCTCTCATTGAACTTGGTCGGCGCCACCTTCATCTTGGTCACCTTGGAGAGGTAGTCCTTGTCGTAGATGCAGTTGCCCAGCACGTTGCCAAAGCTCCGCAGCGCCCTCTTCAGCGCGTCCGTGGTGCCCTCCTTCTTGGCCTTCTCGAAGGCGGCCGCCTTGCCCTTGCAGTTCTCCATGTGCCCGTACCCGATGTCCTCGTGGAAGGTGCCGTCGCGCAGCGTGACGCGGACGATGACCGACAGCCCGAGGCTGATCTTCATCGTCTGCGGGTGCTCGTCGACGAAGTCGACCTGGATGTTCTGTATCGACGACGACCAGCCGTTGAAGCCGAACACCTCGTTCGCGAGGGCGATGCACTTCTCGGCGGCGATGTAGTGGACCTTCTGGCCCGAGGGCCCCGCGCGGGCGGAGATGTACTCCGGGCCGAGCTGCTTCTCGAGGCGGCTCTGCAGGGTCGCGATCTGCTGGGCTGTGTACTCGCTCATGCGTTTCTGGGGCTCCTCAAAAGGGTTCGCCACACTATTGTGCTGGTCGCCCGGGCTGCGGCAAAAAATAAATGTTAGCTACGCGAGGTTCGTCGCGTCTGGAGGGAGGATCAACAACATACGCGGGCATCGTGTCGGGCGCGGGGGTTGATACTGCTATCCTGCGTTTGGTTCAGGTGAAGCAAGGGCCGAGAGACTTTTGCAGGATTGAAGGGAGAGAAATTGAGGCCTTTCGAAGCTCTATGTAGCGGGGGCGGTCTCGAATTTGTTGAATGCAGCCGGAGATATGTGTGGACTGTCTGCCTGGGCGCCGTGCAGTATGTGGCGCGTTTGTGTCGCCCTCGCCTTCACGCGTCAAGGCAGCGACCACACGTGACCTTGATGGCCTGGTCCTATCGCTGGCTACCAAAAGCTTATCGGCTGACCAGGCGGCAGCTGACATAAGAATACTCGCTTATCGACCTTGATAGGTAGCGGTACATAGCGCGAACCTTGGTGCCCATGCGAAAGTCCCTTGTTGGGCAACTTCACAGGAGGGTCCGATCCCCAATAGCTGCCGCGGCAAGCAATTTTCCCGCTGTAGACACCCGAAAAAGAGCTCCCTGAGAGACCTGACTTTCAGCCAACCACTGTACTGCCGCCGCCACCGCATTTCGTCCGAACAGCGAACCGTTGGAGAAGGTGCAACCCGTGCCGCAAAAGCACTCCGCAAACCTACCCCGCCAAAAAGCCCATCCTGGAGCACCCTTGAACGTTCACTCATTTCACATTCGGGGCGGGCTACGGGCGACTGCAAGAGGCACTCCGCCAAAACCCATTTTTGCTGACTAGGGGTACCCCTCTCGTAAGTTCTAATATTATGAATCGTACCTAAACGGTAATGCACATAAAAGATTTATCAGCCCTGAATGAAAGCTCGCGTACACAAATTTACACCACTGTACAAATTAAAAAAAAGTCCCATCTTCCAATTTCTTTCTCGAACAACTGCCTGCATTCAATCATGGATCCGATCCCTCCGTTCTGC
>WIGO01000309.1:0-46410 GCA_014235945.1 Colletotrichum plurivorum
GGGATAGGATCTATGTATGTGAGTACATCGACGACTTCGTGATGGCTTCACTGACTTCCCGCTTAGGTAATTATCAAATCAATCAAATATTTACCAAATTAATCAAACACGGCCTCAAAAAGAGCCAATCAATCAAACCGGAGGCCTCGATTTTGTTTGATTGATCGGGATTGAGCGCTGCCTCTCGCTCGGGATCCGTTCTCGGTCCCACCCTTGCTGTTAACCCCTCGCTCGCCTATGCAAGCGCTCGAGTGGCGAGCGCAAGCGCGTCGATCTAGCGCTCGTCTTCGCGTTGCTGCAAGTAGCGCGGCCTAGAAGTGCACACCGCGCGCACTACGTACTCGTTGATGAGGTGTTTGACAACCTGGACAAGGCGGTTCAGGCGGCTGTAGTCAGGTGGTGCGGCGTCATGTCGCACACGGTGGTTGGCTGGATCGTGGTGATCACGCACAGTCAATCTTTGGTCGAACGAGATCCGGGGGAAGACGCGACCAAGGCATAGGTGGTAGGGGCAAGAATGGGTCAGGGAGGCACGGAGCTATTCGTCAATGGACGTAGGAATGGTAGATGTTAAAAGCTTAGCAAACCGTCATGGTCTTTTGCTTCCGATGCGATCACAATAGTCGTGGACGGCGGCGATGTTTCGCGTGGGGGCGGGCTCCGGGAGTTAATAAGCACCGGTTCCGCGGAACCTAGCGACGTATTACCAAGTTTGGTCTTCGACATCTTCCTCTCAGCATTTGACCTTCTCATTGAATTCGTCCAAGCGAACAGCATCGGCACACGTAGTTACCATTGACGACACAATGGAGAAGAGTATTCGTAAGGTAAAGCCCAAAAGGACTCGGTAGGTATTATTACTCGTCCAGGCATGTTGCTTACGGTATCCTGACAGGCCTGCGATCTCTGCTATCGCAAGAGAATCAAGTGCGATGGCAAACAACCGCAATGCTCGAATTGCCAGTTGTATTCCAGCGATTGCACGCACAAGGCAATCAGCCGGCAGAAGAAGAAGAAGAGGTCGAAGCTCCTAGCGCCCGCACATGGCAGCCAGGAGCAGCAGCAGCAGCAACCACATCATCAGCAGCAACATGCCGCACAGGTCGATGAGGAGTCCCGCGATGAACAAGGGTCGAAGCCGCCCAATCCGTCCAAGCGCCCGTTGTCGCCGACACCCAGTATTGCCAGCCAGAGTCGGCGGCGCATGCCCCTCCCACCGCAAGACGTTGTCCGCCACGTCATTGACGTCTATCTTTCGAGCTTTAACGCCATCTTGCCCCTCTTCCACCCTCCCTCTCTGTACCGAACCGTGGACGTATGGTATCGGCAGCCAGCCGACGCGAAGCAGCCTTCGTGCTGGGCCGCCATCAACGTCGCCCTGGCCCTGGCCCAGTGTCATGGCTGCGGTCGCCTGAGCCCGGCGGTCGCCCAGGCCGTCGACGTCGCCGAGTGTCTCCAAAACGCCCAGTCTGTCCTCACCGACGTCCTCGCGGGGGACCCGGATCTGCAGACCGTGCAGATCCTCCTCGGCCTGGGCATGCTCTTCATGGGCGCCAAGCTGGGCGACGCCCGCCCGCCCATCATCTTCGTGTCCACTGCCGTGAGGCTCGCGCAGGCCATGGGCATGCACCGCAGGGACTCCTACGAAGGGCTCACACCAAATGAGGCCGTTCAGCGCAGGCGCGTCTTCTGGATCGCTTACATCCTGGACAGGGACGTCGTCGCGCGGACGAGACAGGCACCCATACAGCATGACGCGGACTTGGACCTCGATCTGCCACCGAATGAGGATGAACTGACAGTAAAAGCGGGCTTGGGTGATGCTGACGTTGATTTCAACGCTGGATTTGTCCATGTTGCCGGCAATGATACGTGCGGGGAGGGGGCCATGACGAGGTTCAACTTGTTCCGTGCCCGTATCGAGCTCGCGCAGATCCAAGAGCGAGTGTACGACTGCGCCTTCTCCGTCAGGGCGCGCTACATGGATGCCGGCGAGTCGGCCAGGCTCGCTCAAGGCATAAAGCTCTCTATCCGGCAGTGGAAGGCCAGGCTGCCGGCCGCCCTCGGTGTCGACGCCCTCCTTTCCCAAGCCGACAACGAAAGCGGGGACGACAAGAACAACACAGGCAGCAGCAGCGCCCCGAACCTCCCGACCGTCATGTGCTACATGCACTCCCTGATCACGGAGTGCCTCGGGCAGCTGTGCCGCGTCAACTCGATGGAGGTCCAGTGGATCGAAAAGGTTCTTTCCTACGCCCGTGGCACGAGCTTAGGGGACGGCGAGATGACGACAATGATAACACCGTCCTTTGCGTCGTCGGTACCGTCGCCGCCGGCTCCGCCGCAAGGGTGGAGCGGGCTGGTGAGCGAGTGCCGCGACTTCATGCGGCTCTTCCAGAGCATCCGCAAAAAGACTCCTGAATTTGTTAATGTCCAGCTGTGCCCCTTCACGTCGGCTCTCATCTGCCTCTCTGTCAACTCGTTTCTGAGTTTCGAAGGCGATAATAGGCTGGCTGACGAGCGGCTCATGGCCGAGTCTGCCGTAATACTGGGCCGGTACAACGAGCAGACGCAGTGCGCAGCCATTGCCAAGGTGCTGGAGATGCACACGGAACTTGACTGGCATCTTATGTTTCTGACGGCTGGGCTCGTGGTGTGAAAATTGTTTTTTTTCTATGAATGAACGTATGGCTAGTAGTCAGCTGACATACATGTTTTCCATTCCTTTTCAAATAACACGACAAGTGGGGGCAAACCTATGAGAATCATGTCTTTTGGACACGATGAAGAGTGTTTTTCCCGAAAAATTTCATGTAACAGGAACCTTGAGACTTCAGTTCCTCTCAGGATAGATCGGACACAACTTAGAACAAATCAGCGAATTTACTTCTTCTCGTGTAGCATAAGCCACCTGTCAGTTGCCCTTCCACATGCGAAAAGACAAGACGTTCTGAGCTTCTACAACCATCTATATCGTACATTTGCAAACGCTGGACACATGCGGGCACGGCTGATCGATGGAGTCACTACAACGCTAGGTGGGAATAGTAATCCAGTCACCCATCACCTGAGCTGCGAGGTTCGAGGTTCCGCGGAACCACGGTGACAAATGGTGGTCAACGCCCAACCGTCCCTTCGGGGCATCCAGAGAGCACATATTAAAGGCCCGCCTTTCCCCTCGTGGTCTACAGCTTCAGTACCACCATCCCGGCGTGTGAAGTTATTCTTCGAATCCCGCATCCTCTCCCCCAAGAAAGAAACAGAAAACCCACGCGGCAGTCAGTGGCCAGCAAAATGCCAGCCTCAAAGACACCTCGCACCATCGTCGTTGTCGGCGCCACGGGAAACCAAGGCGGCGGCGTCGTGCGGGCCCTCCTATCCTCCTCCTCCTCGGACTGGCACGTCCGCGCCCTGACGCGAGACCCGACCTCTTCCAAAGCCAAAGCCCTCGTCGATGAGCACCACGCGCACGCCTCCTCCGGCCGTCTCGTCCTCGTCCAGGGCCACGTCTACGACCGGGACAGCCTTCGGTCCGCGTTTGCGGACGCGCACGGCGTCTTCGCCATCACTGC
Source organism: Colletotrichum plurivorum (assembly GCA_014235945.1). Lineage (NCBI taxonomy): Eukaryota > Fungi > Ascomycota > Sordariomycetes > Glomerellales > Glomerellaceae > Colletotrichum > Colletotrichum plurivorum. The sequence continues at coordinate 3,573 of WIGO01000309.1, forward strand.
CGAGATCTGCCTCGGGAAGACCGTCGTCGAGGAGGCGGATATGGCGCACGAGATCGAGGCGGGCCGCAACATGGTCGCGGCCGCAGAGGAGGCCGGCGTCCGGCACTTCGTCTTCAGCAGCTTGCCCGACATGGTCGAAGTCACTGCGGGGCGGTTCCCCGGGATTCACCACATGAACAACAAGCATGCCGTCGAAAGGATTGCCAGGGAGCATTTGGGCGGCGTGACTTGTCTCATTCCCGGTTCGTGTTTTGCTTCTATCCTGAATGATTTCCCTATTAGATTGGATCCGGGCTCTAACGAGAAATGTTTGGTCTTTGCAGGCTTCTTTTACACGAATGTGAAGTGGCCTCACTACAGCAAGCGCCTGTGTAAGTAATGCCTCTTTTCCCCTGTTGATATCTGGCTTGTTTGTAAGGTAGGTGTGAATTGGCCTATTGGTATGCTAAACCTTCACTAGCAAACGGCGTGGTCCGGTTCTGCACTGCTATTCCCAGTAAGCAAGTCGCGCAGTGGACCGATCCGAGTTACGACATGGGTAATTTTGCAGCAAGTACGTTGAAAATGTAAACCCATTCTAGGCCAAGTTCTGACTGTATCTATGGCAGAGGTGTTTGATCTCGGCGTCTCCAAGACCGCGGGCAAAATCTACCTCGTTATGAGTCCGCCCATCACATCCGAGGAGATGGTCGAGACGTTCACGAGGGTCACCGGCCAGGCCGCGGTGCACGATCCCATCACCCCGCGAGAGTTCGGCGAGGCTACGGTCCCTCTCGTCGGCCCTGGTTTTCAATCGGACGCCCAGCAGATGATGGAGTGGGCCTCGGTGACGCCGGCGGACAAGATCTGCTTCGGGGCCATGGAGCCGCACGAGGATATCTCGCCCGAGCTGGGACTCAAGGCGAGCTCCTTTGAGGAGTGGCTTCTGCGGAGTGGGTGGAAGGGGCCTGAGTGATGGTTTTGGATGGCTTGGAAGTCATTCGTTGTTTTATGGCATGTTACAATTGGCTGTGTTCTGCGACAAAGTAGGTAGCTTCGTGTTCGGAGCTGCCAGATTCATACTCCAAAATTAGACCGCAATTGTAAAGCATTAAACCATCTACCGCCTCCTGCCACTTCTTATACCTAGCTTGGATAATCACCTGTTTGCTGTCCTGTCTACTATGATCATAGCCCGAGTAACAAGTCTCATACTCCAGCTGATTGGGCGCACGATCAAGGCTTCCACGTTAAGGAGGTTCCGCGGAACTGCGATTGAGGCGTCTGACGTGAGGAGGTTCCGCGTGTAATGGATCGAGAGATACGGAACTAAGCATTTCTAAGCTTCCGCGGACGCTGAATTTACCATCCAGGATGCAACTGGTTCCTTTCAATGACGACAAATCAGTATAAAACAAGACGTTTTCGTCTCGTCTACTGAACACATCTTCCTCGGTAACACATAATCATCTTCAGCACTTCCAAGCGTAGCCAACCTGTCTTGCCCACTCCATCAAACTCAAAACTTCGTTAATTTTCGACACGTTAACTGCGTTCAGAATGGGCATCAAGACCAACATTACTCTTTACACCGAGGGGACCCTCAACGGCCTCAAGCCCACCATCCTGCTAGCAGAGCTCGGTTTAGAGTACAAAGTAAGAGCATTACCTCCTCCACCGGGTGCCCAAGGTAGCAAAGATATGGCTGAGTATAACATCTCTAACGCACTCGCAAGCTCGTCCCAATCAACATCGTTGCCCAAGAGAACAAGGAGCCGTGGTTCCTCGGAATCAACCCCAACGGCCGCATCCCGGCCCTGGCCGATGTCGACGCATCCGGCAAAGAGATGCGCGTTTTCGAGAGCGGCGCCATCCTGGAGTACCTCGTCACCCGTTACGACAAGGACCACAAGGTTTCATATCCCCACGACTCTGCCCAGTATTGGGAGACGGTGTCATGGGTACGTTTCACTCCTGCCCGCGGGTAGTGTTCCGTCCGTCTATCCTTCGCTGACAAGAATGTGGAATCTCTCTAGTTGACGTGGCAGGTGGCTGGTCTCGGTCCCATGCAGGGACAAGCAAACCACTTCGCCAGCAAGTGATCCCCTAACTATCCGGCCTTTCTTCTCCCCTGAAAGTGAAATATGCGAGAACTTCTACTGAGCCATACTCCTCAGGGTCTGCTGGCGAGAAAGTTCCGTACGCCCTCGGCCGCTACGTCCACGAGACCCGTCGTCTCTACCGCGTCCTGGACACCCACCTGGCCGCACAGCCATCGGGCTACATCGTCGGCGACCGCGTGACCATTGCCGACATTGCCATCTGGCCGTGGGTTGGCGCTTACAGTGAGTAATCAACTGAGGTTTTCATTCTGTCTCTCGTCCGGGCGTCACTAACGTTATGTGTTCTTTACCCTCTCGAACAGAGTACAGTGGTTTGTCGTCCATCGATGAGTTCCCCCACGTCAAGAAGTGGCTTTACATGCTCCTCGTGCGTCCCGGTTTCGAGGAGGGCCGCAACGCCCCCGGTCCCCACAGATACCTGAAGATGAACGACATGTCCGAGGATGAGCTTAACAAGATAGCGGCGTCGCTGGGCACCTGGATCACCGATGCCATGAAGCGCGATGCTGAGGCTTGAAACGATCTGAGAGACAACGACAGAAAGAGGTTAGACAGGGTAGCCTAGGAAGAATGAAGTCGGGTCGGACAACGATGTCAGTTCAAGCAGTCCTAGGCCTAGCCAAATTATGAATAGTCGGTGCGAGCGGACACTCTGCTCGAAAGCTCATACCAACGTGAAAATCTCAATCTCATGTTATCATCCTGTTGGTAGTTGAATGCCTCCCAAAAAGCGCCAGACAGAGCCATCTGCGTATCAAGCACATCCCGTCCCCGTGCTTTCATTCTAACACGTTCTTATTAACAGAAAGGACGATGCAATCTTTACGCCACCTCCCGAGCCGCCTCGTCAAGATCTTCCGGTCCTTGAATTCAGGGGCAATGCAAACCTCCCGATCGGGGGTCTTCTTATGCCTGTTGACAGTGCGTCGGCGCGTCATGATCTTGCCGGTTTCCTCTTCAGGCGAAAACGTCTCGCGGACGTAGCAAGCCTTGCCCCAGGTCCCGGTGATGCGGAAGTCGGCTTCCGGACTCACATTCATTCAAATGCTGCACCTGAGACCCGCGCGGTCGGGCCGGGCGCCTTCCGTAAGGCCTCCGCCGCCACGGCGTGGTCGGACAACTTCGCTGGCGCGCGATCTGTCCGGGAAGGAAGTTGCGGTTGAATGCCTTATCCGTCGCCTTCCAGATGAGCCGCGTGGCCTCGCGGATTGATTGGTTAGGGCCTCAGCGTCAGGTTCAGAGCTTTCTGCATCTTGGATGTATTGTCTTGCGTAGACTCTGTCCTCGTCTGACTCACGAGTAAACATGGCACAAAGGGTTAGATTTGTGATGCCATCTTGTCACGCGTAAGTCAAATGGAAGATAGCACAGAGTGAGAAACACAGATGGATGCGTCGCTCAATTAATAATAAACTAACCAATTCCTGCCCGTTTTCCCCCTTGGCAAGCAACATGGGAAAGCCATTCAGCAAGTCTCCTCGTCTGGAAGATTATGCCGGAAGATGCAGCGTGTTTTCATAACCGCACGACAAGAAACACTTCGCTGTTTCCTTCCTCAACCCGCAAGGCGTTCAGGGTTGCTGAAAGCAGTCAGAACCCAACTAGAGGATCTCCCGTTCCCACTGTTATTTCACCCGGCCTCCCAGCGACTCCTTCCGTTTCTAACGTCTTTGATTCACTCTTCAGAGCGCTTCGCCTTTGAGTTGAACTCTTGTGGGTCGATGAGGCCATCGCCGTTCCGATCTCTTGGATCACCCTCGCCAGCCGGAAACCCCTTGGGGTTATTGAAACCGGCCAGGATTTGATCAACAGCGTTGTCGTTCCCACTGTTGTTCTTTTGTTCTTCTTGCCATTTCTACCATCCCCTGTTGTTCTGTTGCGGGGACCGCTTGACTCGAGAGTTGAATTCCTCAGGGTCGATGAGGCCGTCTCCATTTCTATCGCGTGGGTCTCCCTCTCCTGCGGGGAAGCCCTTGGGGTCATTGAAGGCATCGATGATTTGTTTAATGGCGTTGCCTTCGTTCCCGTTTCTGTCTGAGCCGGGCGCTGGCGACGCGATGGCAAAGCCAACAAGGAAGGAAACGACGGCGGTGGAGAGCTTCATTTCGTTAAGCGAAAGAAAAGAAAAGAGTTACAAGTACTGTATCGTGACCGGACGATGTGGAAATGCGTAGCGGAAGAAAAGACGGAGAAAACTACTTCCTGAGTAGATAGGAGACTTGCAAGAGTGGCTTGAGGTTGGCGTTGTGTTCATCGCAAAGAATCAGAGATCGTCGTCCATCTTATACTGTTTTCCTGTTACCGCAGAATTCACCGGCTACTACTGTCCATGAGCTGTGCAAGGCCTCCTAGTCTAAGCGTGGTTATATGTCGTGGGATGATGCCATTTGGACACTGGATGGCAGCCTGCACGACAAGGATACGGTGTATGGACTGATGCATTGAAACCATATCGTCGGGTGACAGGTTCTCACAGGGGTTTGATCGAGGCGCTCCATAGGGTGGGGGGGGGGTTGGCTTTTTTTTCGGGGGATTGAGCCCATGCGACGGCGACAGCGGAAATGAAATCTTCAGATCGTAACTTCATTCGCGAGCGAACGATCGATGGGCTCAGATGATAGCGACAGAGCAGTCTACTCACAACTTATCTGCAATCCTCTGCGACACAGACCGACCTTGAGATTGAAGCACACCCGCCTTGCCCGCACGCTCTGGATCACCCCCAAGTTCAAGCTCGCGGAATTTTGTATACTTCTCAACGGTAATCAGGAGCTGAAAGAAGCATACGATGTACCCCATCGTTTGATCGACATCTTAGACATGCCCCAAGCTGGACGTGGACTTGTAACATTGGTACTCCTGGCAACAGGTAGGCCACCGTTTCTGTTCTACGACCGAGCAGGCAAGTTTCGCCTGTGGGGGCTGACTCAGTCGATCCCAGTGCAACTTGCAGCTATCCTCACGATCTTTGCGGCAACGTGGTATCGTATTGCTCCCAGCATCATAAGGAATTCTTTGGTGTAAAACATTAGGAGTTACTATTTATGAGACTGTCCTGAACCTTTGATATACGGGCTGATCAGCCGAGAGGAGTCTCTTCATCTCGGGTGATACATCTTGAACTTCTTTCCCGGAAAGCTGAGCGACCTAGACTGCAGTGCTGTGACTGACTTCGGCGCGCAGATTATGGTCTGCTCGCTTTGTATTTGTCAATTCTTTATATAGAGTGGACCACCTAGCAAGGAGACATCACGAGAGTCAATTAAGAAGGACGGTAACGCCGATGAAACTAGGGGTAGTGTCGTGGATTCGGGAGAGGGTGGTGGAGTCGGCGAGGTTGATAACACCGAGAAACAAGGTGAGACAAGCGACAAGCACACTGTGATGATGACATTGAGGCAACAGCAACGATGACAGACAACAGCAATAGTATTGGGCAATAGTAATACCAGAAACAATTAGATCCAGGTATTCGGGCAAGTCACTCCCGCACCCACTTCAACTAACGTTAGTCTAGGTCCTCCGAACGTAATTAAAAGAAGAACGCTAGGCTTAATAGTCAAGTAGCTAAGCAAAAAGCTGCAGGCAGACCACCTATTGAACGCCAAATGGATTTACCCAAGCTTGGAGGGACCAGAAGGCCGCGCGAAGAGAGACTGTGGAAAATCCAAATGCTCCAATTAATGGTATTGTGTTACTTTAAACTCCGAGACCCTTGGTATATTCCTTAATAAATCTGTTCCCCGTAGTTCCTGCCCCTTCGTCCTGTCGCTCCATCATTGATGCTGGTTGTTGTTGTTGTTGTTGTTGTTGTTCTGCTTCTCCGCCACCGGTCTCGGCGCTGGCTCATATTGCGAAGCTACCGGCCCGGTAGCATGGGGCCCAAAGACCTGAATTGTGCCGTTGTACGGCCGGGTGGCGACCCTCTGGTGGCAGTTAGAACAGGAGTAGTGCATGTCCTCGAACCAGCCAGCGATGCACGGAACGCAGGTAAGGCAGATGCAGAAGAGACAGCACAAGGCACCGACGACCCTAGAAACAGATCACAGGTTAGTGTTCGTCTCTTGCATGAATTGAGTGATGATGGGCTGGCTTACATCTGCATACCGGTGCCTTCTTTGCTGATGTCAGTCATCGTCCTCTTCTGGCAGAACGGGCAGTCGATCAATTGGGGCTTGTCGCCAAGCATCTGTAGTGGGGTGACGGTGTCGGTTGCCGGCAGCGGCGTGATTGTAGGGCCTTCCTTTTGGTATGTGGGCGGAGGACTGGTAATGTTCCTAGGCGTTGGTTAGTTACTGGCGATAGTATGGGCGGTACAGTAAAGCAAGATCTTACTCGTCCTGGATCAAGCTGGCCGGCATGTCCTTGGTCGGGGCCGGACCGGTGCCTTGCATTGTGGTAGTAATCGATCCACTATCGTGGACGGGGGTGGGCTGTTGCAACCCTGTGTTGGGGGATTCGACCGTCTGTGGTTGCGACATGATGATGGTAATGGTGTTGTTGGGGAACAAATGACAACTGTACGTAGTGAGATAATGGAAACGAGAAGAGAGCGGATTCAATAATCAACAATCACTGAGAAATCCGTCTGTTCTTAAGAAACATTGTCTCCTTCTCTCTGGAACTCTTGGTATCCTGTCTTACGTGGAGGACAGTAATTTCCCTACCCGAGCGGCACAGCGACCTGGATCAGCGCCCTGCGTCCAGGCAGAATTGTGCATCGCGAGACAGAACAGTCGCTACTATTGGTCAGTCATCCTTGCTAACACGAGCGATCGCGGGATGCCTTGCGGCGCAGCCCTACAGACGACTCCGCCTCACACACTTGATAAGCCGGCTGGCATGCAGGAGGCCAGGATCAGATACGGTCCCGGGCATGCCCAGCTACAGGCGTCGCTCATTTGTTGGTGAGTTTGGTCGGTATTCAATTACGAATGGCAGACCCTGTGCTACCACACTGCCGACTTCGCCTACTTGCCACCTTGCCCCAGGTCGTGTATAGAGCGGGTAGGACTTGCTCGCCCGTAACGGGAATCCTAGTCTCACTCTGTTGATCCTCTGGGGTCGGCACAGCCCCCTACCCCCAGAACTCACTCACTGCCGGGCACATCACCAGACACATGTGACTTCATTCAATGACTGAGGACTGAGACGGATGCGAAAAGTGTTGATGATCAGCCGGTCTCAACGAGTGATCAACTCGGAACATCAGCTTTTGTAACAACGCGTGAAAAATACTGGGGCACCGAGAGATGAGATCAAAATGTGCTTGATCAAAGCTTCGTCGATTTACAACGATCAAGAGAGCATTGAACTGGTCGATTTCATGCCTGACCTGGTTCCTCACTATGCAATCCTGTCGCACACGTGGGAATCAAACGAGGTCGTTTACGCCGATATCCGGGACCACACGGCATCGAGCAAGACCGCGTTCCGCAAAATCCGCTACAGCTGCGTCCAGACAATCGCAGATGGCCTCGACTACGTCTGGATCGACTCATGCTGCATCGACAAGAGCAGCAGCGCCGAGCTCTCCGAGGCCATCAACTCCATGTACGAGTGGTACCGCAAATCGGACATCTGCTATGGCTATCTGACGGGCGTCTCATCGACGGTCGACACCTCCAAGACAGACGGCGAGTTCGCTGGCTGCCGGTGGTTCACGCGGGGCTGGACCCTACAGGAGCTCCTCGCGCCGACCGACATGGTCTTCTTCTCCGATGACTGGGTCAAGATCGGCGAGAAATCGACCCTCAGCCGCCCTCTATCCGTCATCACCGGCATCGATGAGGACATCCTCACCGGTTTCAAGGCCCTCGAATCCGCCAGCGTGGCCAAACGCATGTCGTGGGCCGCGCACCGGAACACCACGCGCCCCGAGGATGCCGCCTACTGCCTGATGGGCCTGTTCGGGGTCAACATGCCGATGCTCTATGGCGAAGGTGGCAAGGCATTTTTACGACTTCAGGAGGAGATCATGAAAGAGTCCGACGACCAGTCCCTCTTTGCTTGGGTCGACCTCTCGGCGTCAACCGAGACCTACCACGGCCTGCTGGCGCGGTCGCCTCTAAACTTCGCCTACTCGAACTCCATCATGCCGTACCAGGACTGGGAGCCGCGGCCGCCTTACAGCATGAGCAATCGTGGCCTGCGCATCGACCTGCCGCTCACTCATCGCGGTGAGAACCTCTACGCGGCTGCCCTAGACTGCCCCGCGCCGCCTGACTATGAGGATTCAAGCTTTCTCGCCATCTACCTCAAGCGCATCCCGCACAGCAAGCAGCAGTTCGCGCGAGTGCGCGTCAACCAGTTCGCCAAGCTGCAGGACCGCATGGGCCAGGAGCGCGGTGGCCTGCAAACCATTTTTGTGAGGCAGAACTTCAACGGAGTCGCTGACGAGGAGGCCGTGTATCCGCAGCACATCATCCAGCTTGGCTGTGGCCCGCCACGTGACGAGTACCGCCTCGCCGATGTGATCACGGCTGTAACGGCCGACACGGGAAGGTCGCCCGTGCTACTCTCCAGCCGCAGGCGCGCGAACCGGATCGAGGCGAAGGGGAAGTCTGTCGCTTTCCGGACGCCGAAAGGTGCAGGCCAGCTTGCTGGTGCGGTAACGTTCGCGCGTCCTGATGGTTCCAAGGTGCTGATCATGCTGGGGTCGGCGGACGGGCCTAAGGTCGGAATTCATGCCCAAGAGCTGCCTCATATGCTTCCAGATTCCGACCCTGCACAGAAGAGTCAAGAGGACGAGCAAAAACTCAGTTTTGATCACCTCAAACAGATTTTCAAGCCCTTGCCCGCGGGTAGAGATATACGTTTGCAGTACTCGAAGGTGAGCGTGGAGATCGAGACAATCATTGCGGATTCGTGCAAGTATCTGATGACGGATATCTTAATTGAGCCCATAAACGAGTCATGGGACCCCTCAGAAACTGTCGACGTTGCAGTCCGCATGTATGGGGAACACACGGGGCGGCAGAACCGAGTGGAGGCTGTTGATGCTGAGCAGGGGAAGCAGAAGAAGCCTTCGGTCTGGAGGCGAATGATTACATAGCTTTGCTTCCTCTGGAGGGATTGGGAACATCGGTCGGTTTCAAAGGCAACACCGGGGGCGTACTTCTGATGATTTTACATAGACCTTCTCAGCTTCGAACCTGAGAGCGTATGCGATACCCGAATTATGGTTTCAGAATAACCACGAGAACCCCTTTCTGTAAATCTTGACCAGTGTGCTTCTTCTCCCCATTCCAGTCTCCTTTTCCCTCCTTGCCGCCTCGACAGCCGCTCGCTCCTCCGCCACGGTCTCCTCCGGCACACCGGTCACTAGATCCGCCGTCTTGGCATGAACGCGCTGTGACTTCTTGATGACCTTGTAGCCGAAGATGAGGATGAGGTAGACCGGGATGCCAATGTATTGCACGATGAAGCTCTTGTAGTCAAAGGTTCCGACAAACACCTCGATGCCCTTGGTCAGGGTCAGAATCACGAGGAATACGAGCGCGATGTAGGAGCCCCATGTGCCGAAAGGGGCGCGGTAGGGGATGTAAGCCGGGTCGATCCGTTGCGCGTCGCGGGCATGACAGAAGAAGATGTGAGAGACGAGAATGGAGGTCCAAGTAAGCAGGCCTGTTATCGTTAGGATAATTCTCAGCTCATACCTGGGTAGTTACTGGAACAGATGCTTACCAAAGACAGTGACAATGCTGGTAAGGTTGTTAAACACCGTTGCCGCGCTCGAGCTGACGGACATGTAGGCCAGGCCGCAAAACGCACCACACAGGGCCAGCGAGACGAAAGGTACACCGGCTTTGGTAGTGCGCGTGAATATACGGGGAGCCTTTCCGTCGACGGCGATACCGTACAACGTGCGGGAAGATATGTAGATATCTGAGTTCGCGGCTGAAAAGACAAAAAATAACGAGACAGGCATTAATAACATGATCGAGCCCATTGATTTTGGCGATCTTGATGGCAACAACGAAAGGCGAAGCAGCAGCGCTCGTCTTGGAACCGGCCGCGAAGGCGAGCTCCTTGCTGTTGTACGGCACGACTAGGCCTAAGAGGAAGACGGAAATGACGTAGAAAAAGACGATGCGCATGAATGTCAAGCGAACGGCTTTCGGCATGCTCAAGCGTGGGTTCTTGGCCTCGCCGACAGTAACGCCCACAAGCTCTGTGCCTGAGAAGGCATACACTGCCGCAACCATGGCGCTCCACACACCGAGCATTCGTCCTTTTGCTCCGTCGACCTTGTGTTCCGCAAATGCTCCCGGGTCGGTCCAGTACCGGAAGCCGGGGCGGTCTCCTGTCGGCCCGCCGCCGAGAGCAAGGATGAATAGCAGGAGGATGACGCCAACCATGATGACGACCTTGAGTGACGACAGCCAGAACTCAAATTCGCCAAATGCCTTGACGCTGACGCTGTTTATAAGCAAGATCAACACTAGAGCAATGGTGATAAAGACGGCCGGGCTGACGCGGTCGCCAACCCAGAACTTCATGATGAGGGCGAAGGCGGAGAGCTGGTTGGGTGTCGCGAGCAAGTACTTGAAGAAGTAGGAGTAACCCGTCGCGAAGCCGAGAGCTGGGTCGACGAAGCGCGTGGCGTAACCACCAAAGCCGTGCGACAGGGGCATGTAGGATATGATCTCGCCGAGGGCGGCCATGACTAGGAAGACGATGCAGCCGACGATGGAGTAGTCGATAAGGATGCCCGCCGGGCCGGTCTTGACAAGGGCTGAGCCGCTGAAAGTGCACCGTCAGATTTTGTCGAGAATACACTTTTGCAAAGGCGCTGTGCTGTAACTTACGTTCCGATCAACAGCCCAGTCCCCAGGGCACCGCCCAGCGCAATCATCGTGACATGGCGAGTTTCGAGGCGTTTGTGAAGTTCGTGGCCCGGCTGGTTGGCCGGGTCCTGGACTTCGCCGACCTTTGCACTCTCTTGTCGAGATACGTCCGCCATTCCCGCGGACTCCATCTTTTCCTGGCCCATGAGTGTTGAGTGGGTTGGGACCAAGGTGTTGTCGTAGAGGCTATTGTCATAGAGGTGCGAACAAGCCGTCTCGGGGGGTGGTTGTCAGATCAGACGCAATCCAAGACCAGTACAATTCCGGCCAGGCGAGTGCCCAGATTCCAAGACATCAGACCGGGAGGAAAGACAACTATATGCCTAAAACTCTAGCCACAGGATCAACCCTTGATCAGTATTTGCCATTCATAGGTTCCATGCTTCAGTGTTTACCGTTATCTCAACTCGTGGGTCCGGGGTAACTGTTCGGGTGTGGGTCCCGAAGCTGGGGAAACGCGGGGGGTCGTTCTCGGTTCGCCATCTCGCGCCTCAGTATCAGATAACCGACTGACTCGGGCAAACCCCTATCTGATCTCTCGAGACCCCGAGCCTTTCGCGGTCGTTCGTAGCTCTCCACCATCATGTGGTAGAGGCGATAGTGTTATGAGTGACCATCCCTGCAAAGCCAAAATTTTATCCGTGTCCCGGAGTACTGGATCCCATATTACGAAGGCGTTGCCGTCATCGGGCATCAACATTGGCCCACGGGCGGCCTTGGAGGTGTTCGGAACAAGATCCGTGGACTCTGTTCGACTATCTATCAAAGAAGACCCCCGCTGAAATCAAAATCCTGTGTGATATCGTCGTCCCATAGCCAGCTTCCGGCAAGCTGGTTGTCGCCAAGCGCCGACATGTTCGGCTCCCAGTCGAGCAAGCCCGCGATTGACAGCATTTGCTCGGACGCTAGGCCGTTGACTGTGCTGCCAGTGGCGGGTCCCCTGTCGAGAAGGTCCTCGGTGGAAGTACCCAGGACTCCAGATTCAATAATGTTTGGTCTCCCGATGTAGATGCTTCATTTGATGTTTGAGAGGGAAATCTCGCGAGTTGCAGCATCTCTTGTAGCTTCTCCAACTCCTCCTTTCGAAACCCGGCGACAACGTTGCCGCGGGCGATCATTGTGTCCAAGATTTTGAAAGTGGTCTCCATGTAGCTCGTATCACGGTCCGGAAGGCCAGGGATGGCGGTCATGAGAGTGAGAACGAATGCCGATGAGAACGCTTGCTCTAGATCGAACGGTAGAAATGTTTCTATCGTGAAGTAAGCGAACCTAACCACTCACTCTTCCATGGTCACGTCCTCACCTAGAAGATGCTGTGATTGCAATGTTGACAAGATCCGAAGGGACTTGCTCGCCGACTCGGATGAGGTTTTCAGAAGTGCTCTGATCGGGCCCGCGAGAGTTCTATTGGCATTTTCCCGTCTTGCTAAAACGTCTTGCAGAAGGCAGATCAGAAGTGGACGTGTAGCAAGAACGACGCACTTAGAGAGTCAGCGATGACTGCCAGTTTTGAATAGCACGAAAGTCTAACGAACCTGATGATATAACAAGTTCAGGGTGGCGGATAACCGCGAAGCCGGCTCGGAGTTATTGAGCTTGAATTCAAAACCAGCCGTGAGCTGCGGAGCGAGCCTGGCCATGTCCCGCAAAACCTCCTGGACACTCTTAAGGAACACCGGATCAAGTTTCCCGTCAACACCATACACCGCTACGAAATCATTAGTATTGGCGACGCAGGTTGTGGAGGGAATGAGTTGATAACTTACTGTTCAAGACCTTCGCGAGCAGCCGCGAGAGAACGACATGAATGCCAAGAGCCTTGAACTTGTGAATAGGTGGATCTGTTGACGGTAGCTGGACTGTGATGTCGCTATCCTGGATCGAATTTGGTGCGCCCATCAATGATGAGAGCTTTAGATCCAGGATATAGAGAGTCCACCACACACACCGGAGTCTGCTGGCTTCATTTGCACTGAGGTCTTCAAGGGGATCTCGATGAAATCCTTGCGTCAAAGCTATGCGAAAGGCTTGGCCAATCTTGGCTTGTAAGTCAATGGCATGTAACGAAGGAAGCACGTGTTCTAAGGACTTCGACTTACATAGGTGTATGCGCTGTTTCTGTGGTCAATCGACTGTAGATAGAGTGCAAGACAGCACAGTACCTCCACGGACAATATCGGGCCCTGATAGAGACCATGGGGATCCGGGAGCAGCTCCAAAGCCCGGGTCACCAACCCGCTACTAGGAGGGCTTCGGTCCGGTGTACCGGGGACGAGGAGGGCTTTGCCAAAAGCCATGACCAGCAAGAACTGGATATACCATAAGCGGGCATCCGCGGTAGGCTCCATCTTTGGCCCGTTTCTGTAAAATTCATAGAGCCCTTTCATAAAGCTGTCTTCGTCGAAGAGATGGTAGGTTTGGCCCAGGTGGAACTTGACAGTGTTGGTAAGGTACAGAGCGTAATCGAGCGACGGGATATCGGTGGCGGGCCGTGGAGCAAAATCTCGACAGGACGGCCAGTCCAGCTTGAACGCCTGGGCGTCAACATTGAGGGGTACTTCCGGAGATTCGTGCTGGCCTAGGTGACCTTGGATCATGTTCAACACCTGCCTACTGTACGCCCAAGTAGACGACGGGCCCAGCCATCCTGAGAAGTGTGAGCGAGGGGGGCGGGAAAGCATGAAGGAGCCGAGGTACTTACGTCGTCTGCCCGTTGAATCAGTCAAGAATCTCGAAGGTCCACTTGCCAAAGGGTTGCGCATGGTAGCCAACCCACGTCGTTCATCACCATCATAATCCGTGCCGACAACTGTAGTTCCATCATCGGTGATAACCGGAGTCGAGCTATGGGCACCTGACGTGTCTCCGCTTGCTTGAACAAGTCCGTTTCCTTGATCTATAAGTCTCCGTTGACAACATCCAACTGTACAGGGAAGAAGAGCAACTCACGATTACGTATGTAGGCCTCCGGTGGTGAAGGTGACCGATGGAGCCGAGACCGTTTCGCTGCGGGTGAAGTTGGGCCGTCCCCGTCGATTGAATAACCCGATTTGCGCTTCAGCTCATTCAGAAACCTGCAAGAATAAGTATTTTTGGGAGGTGTCGCCGCATTGCCACATTGGAAATACCTTTCAGAGACCACGACCTTCCTGTCCTCTTTATCGAAGACGCACTCAGCAGACCTGCGAAGGCAGTTCGTGCAAGGTATCGAGCCTGAGCATTTGACCTTGCGCTCGCGGCATCGAATGCACCTAGACATGATCAGTCAGCCGCTCTATCGTAGTCCACTCTGTCGCCAGTCGTCGACCGCCACCTAGAAAGTCGAGACTCACGCGTTGCTTGTGCGCTTGTTGCGCGAATTTGTGTTACCAGGATCATCATGTTCTGCCATATTGCCGGGGCTTGAAGTCATCGCGGAGATGGAGAAGATAAAATAACAAACTTAACTATAGTTCAATGAGAGTAGCACATAAAACCGGTTCACCTGCATTGCTATGAACCAGCGGAGCCCGGATCATTGAAGTCGTCGTTGGAGCGTGCTCTGCGATGAAGCTACGATCGTCACGGCGCTATGGAAAGCATTGATATCCACTGTACGGGGCCAGCCACAGGTGACTGGATGTGGCGCACCGCAGCAGTCAGCTGAACTGAAAGCCTCAAAATAATGCTAGCTAACAACCTCATCCCTCCCGAGAATGTACAATGTTATTCTGTTTAACGAAAATATCCGATTATTCTGGAACTTTATGTGCAGTCACTGCCTGGTTCTTGCAGAACCAAAAGTGTTAGGCGGCGCAGCTCTATGTATCGTAGTCGCCATGTTCCTGATTGCTGGCTCGGCTCACGCTGCCGAGATAGCAGACCACAAGCCATCACGAGCAGCGGTGCTCGGTTCTCCATCCCGCTTAGGTGGAACAAACGCTTAAGGTCGGCGGACTCAGACGCCAAATAATCGAAGTGCGACCCCTACATTCCCAGTCTCTTCAAGGTACCAGCGACCTTGGCGGAGACGGTTATCGAGGTTACGCTACAGTTTCTGCTCTCTAATCTCCCTGACAACCCTGTCGATAGCTTGCGCTGCACGTCCCACTTTCTCTTCACTCAACCCAGCTACATTGATCCGCCCAGACTCTGGCAGATGGACATGATGTGTTGTAACCAGTGTCTTGCATTGGGATGGGGACAGTTCCAGACATCTGTTCGATCAGTTTGAAACCTGAAGTAGATAGAAAATGCACATGACTCACGAGAATAGTCCTTTCTCTTGCGTGATGTGTGTCCAGTCCCCTGGCGTCTAGAAAGAATCAGCAAAGTCGTATAAGATTTGTCTGTTCTCTGACCTTCAACACATTTGTCAGCTGATCGAAGAGCGCTTGCCGGTTTCTCTTAAGCCGCTGTCTCATCCCGTCAAGCTCTGTGGCCCTGTTCATACAGTTAGCTCAATGGCACCGCCTCTTTGACGCACAAAACGCACCAGGACTCTCGCAAACTATTGTTGTTCAACACATTTTTCACGAGACGACTACCATATGCCGGAGACGAAGAGTAAGTGTGGCGTATTAAGCTCCGAAGCCGATCCTTGACGTTGGCAGCCACCTCGCTGGTCTCCGCAACCACATGCAACGCGCCGCATCTCTCGCCGTATAGGGCAAAGTTCTTAGAAAATGACTGGCAGACCAACATCTCGATACCAGCTTTCACGAAAGTACGGACACCGGCGGCGTCTTCGTCGAAGCCATCGCCGAGCCCCTGGTACGCCGTGTCAAAGAAGGGCAGGTGGCCATGGGCCTTCATCTCAACGGTCAGGTCTTGCCATTGCTGGAGATTGAGGTCGACACCCGTAGGGTTGTGACAACAGCCCTGCAAGACGAAGACGCTGCCTCGCGGAGCCGTCCGCACGGCGTCAAGGAGGGCGGCGAAGTTGACGGCGTGCTTAGACGAGTCGAGATAAGGGTAGGTGGTGGTCTGGAGGCCTGCATCCTGGAATATCGGGACATGATTGCCCCATGTTGGAATGCTGATGTAAACCTTGGGCTTTGGTTGTATTGTCCTCGCAATGAGCAGAGCCCCAAGGGAGTTCGCCCCGGTACCCGAGATGGTCTGGACGGATGATATCTGCTAGCCCCATCACCAAATGTCACCAACTCGGGCTGTATGATAGCGTTCGACGAGAATTATGTTGTAGTTAGTAAGGACATACTCTGCCGGATTTCAGAGCATCACTATCGTTTCCGAACATCACTTCGGCGGCAAGTTCGAGAAATTCCGGATCTCCGGTCGTCAGCTCATACTGCGAGCTGGTCAGCTTCTCGATCTTGATCCCCGTGATTCAAATCTCACATCATGGCCCAAATTCAACTGATCGAGCTGTTTCTTGGCCTGGGCAGTCGTCAGTAACCGCATCTTTACTTCCGCAACTGGGCTACACAACATGCCTGCTTGACAACCTCCAGTTCTTGGTAAACACCAGCTTCGCTTCGGTAGATCCCAACGCCGAGGTCCACTTTCCTGGAATTCAGATCTGTGTCTGCATTTTTCTTGAGGGTGAACATCGGGTCCGGGGGACCTGGCTGGATGTGACCAAACATCGTGACTGAGTTGACACGCCTGGCAGAATACAACCTCCGAGAGATGTGACGAAAACACATCTTTTACTCAAATAGATCTAATCTTCTAGGATTTTTTTTCAGCAAAGGGGCAATGGATGCTGGCATGGTATCGTGGCGGCTGCCATCGCCGAGATGATGATGACGCGCCATCCCGAAGACCCACTTGGGACTAATACGCGCTCGGCAACCGTTTCCGAAGCGTCTAGTGCATATCGACGGGAACGGTTACCGAAGGATCGTAGAGTAAGCTAGGCCTTCCCCTCAATCCTCCGGTAGAACGACAGTGCCGTACTTAATGAAGACTCCTTGAACAAAATTATATGCCTGCAGTGTGTCAATGAGCGGGGCAATTGCTATCATCCTTCAACATGGCCTCTCTCTTTACCAACAACTTGACACGCCTTAGCGCGGCTGGAAAGCTGTGTACGGTGAGTTCTGTCTCCTGCCCGCCCCCTCTATCACGACAACTACCTTAAACCTTGTATGCTGATACGTCCCAGGCTATGGGCATCAGGCTTGTGACAAATACCCAGGTTGTTCACTTGGCCGCCAACGGGGGCTTTGATGCCCTGTTTATCGACCTAGAGCACTCGACGTTATCAATCCAAGATGCGAGCCAACATTGCATTGTGGGCCTGCAATTAGGAGTGACTCCCTTTGTCAGAGTCCCCTATCAATGCGGCAACGGCTTTGTCCAGAAAGTGCTGGATGGCGGGGCAATGGGAATTGTCTTCCCTCATATTCATGGCCGAGGTGAGTTCCATTCGTCGAATAATGCCATTGTCGAAATGATCTCTAATCAGAAACAGATGATGCGTTGGCAGCTGTGTCGATCTGCAAGTATCCGCCCCAGGGCAAAAGGTCTATCACCGGACAGCTGCCCCTCTTCTCTCTCAAGGCGACCCCTCAAGAGACAATCATTTCAGAAACGAATGCCAACGGCTCCAGCGTCTTTCTCATGATTGAGACGAAAGATAGCGTAGAGAGAATTGATGACATTGCATCGGTTGAGGGAGCAGATGTGATCTTGGTTGGTTCGAATGACCTTGCCATCGAGCTCGGCGTGCCTGGCCAGTTCAAGAGCAAGATATTCAAGGATGCAATGGAAGTCATCAGCCGGGCTTGCAAAAGGCACGGTAAGATCATGGGTCTGGCCGGCATTTATGACAGCCATGAGATGCATGATTGGGCTATTAACCAGCTGGGTGTCCGCTTTCTCCTCGGTGGTCAGGACTCGGCGATATTAGCTAGGGGCGCGAAGGAAACCATGGCTGCAATCTCCAAAGTGCCAAAGTAAGGTTTGTTTTCAGTGTTTCACGCAATAAATGTTTCTTTCCCCTTTCACCGATTCGAGCGGCTCTGTGGAATATATCTCAGAGGCTTGTGAGGACGGGAGCCAGGCTCCTATCAGTGGAAGGCTCCATCGTCGGTCACGGTGTGTCGGTCCGATGATATCAGTCCTCTCGTTGATTTTGGCAACACGCCTTCTCCGCAGTCACCGTGTAAAATCTGCACTCTCACATCTCTTTGGAAGGCTTGAAGCCCTTCAACCCCGTAATAGTTATCCTAAGTCATCGCGGCTAACGTCAGGATGCGCGACATGAAGTCCGTCCGAATTATCCTGACTCCGGAGGTCCAGGCTTCCCACTGCTGTCGCCGGCCGGCTGAAGAACAGGAGCGCAGCCGTATACACCAAGAACATCAGCATGGGGTTATTGAGTGTCTCTTTGGCGACGGGGATCATCTTTAAAACGCTAAAGCTTCTACAACCGCTACCACCAATCGCAACCGGCTTTGCCTCTCTGCAAGCTCCGCTTCCGGCTTGGAAGATGCCATCCGTGCTGGCGCCGCGCAGTGTAAGCATATCACCGCCGTATAGATAATTGCGTTAAGAAAAGTCACGGTTTAGCACCGGATCTGCGAAGGGGGCTGCAGTTCATCCGACAGACCATGCCAGGTCGTTGTCGAGCTCACGATAACGGCGCCGATGGAGATCGTTCGCAAAATCCTCGTCGTTCAAGACCTTTCGCTTCCAGTGCTGAAAGGCTGGGTAGAACATGGACACCGCGAGGACACGCCTCGCGAAGAGAGGAGATTCCCAAGTCTTTTTGATAAAGGACGCTTGTCAGTGAGCTTGTCGATTCTTCCGCGCCGCTCTCAAATGCTTTACCGACACCACAAGGCTGGTTCGGTTTGATTAGTGAACAGGCCGGGCCGGATACCCACGTCTTCTTTAGCCTAACCCCCCCGGCGGCGCGAGCAGGGACAAGGCGGCGACGCCTTCGCCGACGCGGGAATTGAACCCACTACCTCTACTTCCTACGACTCAGGACTGGCAAAACTCTTAGAAGCAGTTCATACCGGGTTTGCAAGTCATTCCTTCATTCTGCAAATCCAAGCAAGGTCAATTGCCTGCATGCGTCGTTACTTGCTTGACAACTGCCTGTATAGGTTGCCAACTCCGTATCCCACCGGCACTGACCCCGGATTCCACGCACGGCACGGAGCGGAAATAGACAGCGTTCCCGCATTCGATCTGTCGTGGACGTTCCGACCTGCTGTTCCGGTCCCTGGTGCCGGTACCGCGCCAAAGATAGCTGGTGTTGTTATCAGCAGACAAAGTCTCACTGACGTCACGGGCAACTCCAGTCGAAGGCCCACCTCCTATTCACAGATATAACACTACATAGTACACGCAAACCCCCTATTCCCAGATATAATTCTACTGTCCGGAGGAACCGATTGTTAAAACTGGTTTTATACAATGTAAAGGCGCAGCATCTGTCGATCGTAGCCCCATTCATAAAACTTACAAATCTTCCAAGGGGGCCCCTCGGCACAGACTTCTAAATCGAGTCAGTGTTGAGTGGTACGATGCGAAATGGCTACAGCAAAGCGGGGATGGTGTTACATCTATACTACCTTGCCTCTACAGTAACCTGCCGCAAGAAGTCACATTGCGATTCTTCGGAACCTATGAAGTGAACATCGGCTCACGTAGAGATACCCCTCGACAATATCGGAAGCCACCGGTGATGGATTCCCATGCGCGCGTACGGCCTTGTGCTGGCCCGCAGCAAGGGGTAGGGGAACACATTCGCGCCCGGATACAATTCGGTGCCGTTGCGTCCGTAGTGTTGCAATATCCCTAGAGTATGTTGCAAGCGTTTAAAGACGCAGCGGTACTATACTGATAGTCTCAAGAAGTGAATATATAAGCTCCGCGAAGGCCCTCCAAAGCCCAAGTACTACTCTCCTCGCCACTGCACTCTACTTGCCTCCAGTCTCCTCCTCTTCACTACGCACTAGCAACTCTCGTTCAGCCACACCCTTCTGTCGTTATCAAAATGAAGTTCGCCTGCCTCCTCCTCCCTCTCATCCCCGCCGCCCTCGCCGGCGAGTGCATCCGCGACGGCGGCTGCCCCGGCTGCGGCGTCGTCGCCAGCGTCAGCTTCGCCCAGAGCGGCAACACTTATACCGCCACCGCCACCTCGTACGGTTCCATGACCATGGACGAGAAGACGGTCACTGTCAAGAACACCTCCAATAAGTGGTTGATGCTCTGCGTCTACGGCTCCATCTGCGTTCCGATCGAGGCCGGCGACACTTGCACCTCAGCCCGCACCTCTACCGACAGCCCCGCCAATGGTCTGCAGGTGTGGTCGCAGTAAAGGGTACGTACGGATCATCTGACAAGAAACGGTGCGTTTGGAGCAGAATCTGACTTTGATGAAGCCTTCTTCTCATAGTTCATCGACGATTTTTGGGGGCGGAGTTTGCACACATCAGTCATCGCAGCAAGATGAGTGGTCTAATGCTGTAGCTGGATGTCGGTGTCTTTCTTACTGGCTTCGAGGTCCCTGGAAGTTGTGGCTTCTCCTGGAACATGCCGACAAAGTGTAATCGGGGTTCATGGTATCGTTCTTCCTGTGGGGAGTCGTTCCACTGCAAGATACCATAGCTACCCTACTATGTACATAGCAGACACATTTCAAGTCATCTTAACGTTATTTTCAGCAGATCAGATGGCAGTTCGGCTACACATTCCGTGCTTTGTGCCAATGACGTATATTCAGGCCTTGAGCCCTGGCTAATGAGTGGAGAGTTGGTCCTATCTCCGCCCCCATCCCCTACCGAGGTGTCCGCACCCTTGTCCACCTTCCTTCATAGCATCAATGCGACGCTGTGACCAACCCGTGTGTTGTTGATGTTGAGAGATGTCGTATCTCAAGTAAAGTAGTGGTGAAAATATGTAAAAAACGAATGAGAGTGTGGTTTCCGTCAAGCTGATTGGCCCGTCCCCAGTCCAACGATGCCTTCATACCATGATCCAAAAGTTGTGCTTCTATCTTTCCAAGTGCGTTTTCTGTCTGTCCCGTCAAGGAAGGTCGTCGACGTTGTGTAAGACACTTGTCTGCCAGGCACGTAAAGCCGTCTCTGCCCATTCGCCTTAGCAACTGAGCTGCTCTTGCTTTGACCTTGTCCGCCGATGAAAAGTCGCGGTAGTGGTGGAAATTATCCACAAAGTGCTTGTTGGGGAACTCGTTGCGTAAGATACCGAGGACAGCATCAAAGTTGAAAGGCTCAGCCCACGCAAAGACTCTCTCTCCGCGGACGTCGGGAAGCAAGGCGCAGGCCAAGTGCAGTCTCGCGGTATCTTCGACGTCAACAAAGTGCTCTGTCTCCGTTGTCAATCTCGACGCTCAGCAGACACCTTTCAGAGACAAGAACTTACGTGGTGGACTGCAAGCGAGTTGATCCATGTCAATACCGTACCACAGACTCTCGATGAACGAAGACGTCGACGGGTGGCCTTGAATGATGACGTCGAGGCTCCTTCCAAAATTGCAACTAGGCAGTACTTGGATCATGTGAGCAAAACGCCTTAATCGATTATAAGTAAAAGTTCAACTCACCGGTATTGACAACCAGGTCTGAGCGGCGACTTTTGTCCTGGTTGTAGAATCTCCACACTGCCCTCTCCGCCTCAACCTTGCTCGCCGCATAGACATGCCACGCTTGGTGAGGGTGCGGCTTCCCCCAGGCGATGGCAACAGACTCTATGTTCCAGCTGTTCGCCGTCACCTCCGTACTCTTCTGGTCTGGTTTGGGAAGAGCCGCTGCAACAGACGAGCTGGTTAGGATAAACCGCTTCACGCTAGGCGAGCCGTTGGCAGCTCTCAGAGCGTTCATCGCCCCGTTGATGCTGCTCGGGATGACGCTTTCCGGATCTGGGCTCAGTGATACAGGAGAAGCAACATGGATAACAGCCGAGACGTCTGCTCGTGAACTCATCAGCATGCCCGCACAGCATCAGTATAGAAGAACGAGTCCTGCTAACGAACCTCTCACGAGAACACCAAAAGCCCCGATCTCCTCAAGGTCCGGCAGAGAGACGAGCGAGAAGATGCCCTTCCCGCCTTGCCTCTCCATCGCATCCTCGACCCAAGCATACTTTGCAGTGTCTCTGACGGTTCCATGAACATTGAACCCCAGCCGCAACAGTTGGCTGCAGATGTGAGAGCCGATGAAGCCATTCACGCCCGTCACAAGAACGGTTGAGCCCTGGGGAATACCGAATCTCTCTTCCGAATGCATGTTGACGTCTTATCGGAGCGGGTATGCTTGAGGGAAGGGCTTGATGGCGTACGGACTGCGGGTCACCAGGTCAGAGTATGTTCGAGTGGATGCGGGAGACGCAAAGACCTCGAGGTGCAGCATCACGGACACGCCCTGATGAGCTCGGCTGCCGTAGATCTTAAGTCGATCACGGCTGTCAAGCCTGTCAGGGTTCCTCGTGGTCACCATGGGCCATCGTGACACTGACCCTGGGGAAGACGGCAACGGTGGAAACCCCAGTGAAACGGTGGCATGTCGAACAGAGCGAAAAAGCCTCAATTCTTGACAGAAGAGCTATTGGCAAGCGATTTGTTATCCCATTACCCCGCCTTCGAATTAATTTTCTTTTTTTTGTGTTATTTTGGATGGAGGGGTGGTTTCGTGTCAGCCCGTGACTTTGTGACATTTGCCAGTCGGCTTGAAACAGAAAAAGACCCTCCCATCCCCCCTCCTCCTCCGTGTCCGCCCCGGGCGGCCTCAAAAACCCCAACGACATTGACGAATTAGGAAAATCGTCAACAGCGACCGGGCGGGATTTTACAGCCTCCAGTGGGCGATCAAGATGGTCGGTACCAATCCCCCGGTACTATCGAGATAATAATTAGAAATCGTCTGCCCGCGCCCACGAAAGAGGCAGTCCTCCGCGCAACTCGAGACACCGATACGAGGGACTAGCTAGGATGAGAAACGCGAAACGCAACAAGAATGATCGAAGAGAGTGACGACGCCCTCGAGGACCCCGGCGTAGATCCTCCCCATTCGGTTCGTTGCGAGAATATTCACGCGTGCCAATTGTCTGAGCGTCGGGCGGATCTGCGTTGGCGATGGAAACGCGGGCGGGCAGCCGATGTAACCTGTGCACTCCACGAAGCCAAGTGACACGCGATGCGAGCATCTGTGTGTTCGTGTCTGCTTCATGGGTCGTTAAGCGAAGGTCTCGCTCTTGCCTCGGCATGTTGATACTGCAGGTGACGGATGGGTTCGGAGGGGTTGTCTCTCGAAAAGTGAAGAAGCCCACAATCTCTGGGAAAACTGGAAATTCCGTGGTATATTTGCAGAAAAAGGTCAATTCAGGTATCATCAGATTGCAGGCCAACGTTTCTAAATGCGAGAGATGGGTCAAGAACACCTTTGCCATTAGTTGCTGTTACGTTAAGGGCGATGAGAAGCAAATATCCCCAACAACAGCTTAATGCAGATTGAAGAAACGGACTATGACACGCAACTTGAGGTCGGACATGGAGTTTCTAGAATCATGAAGATATGGCATATGTTTACAACGTCTATATTGAGCTACAGTGTCAGTAACGTTAGCTGGAATGATTCAAATCGCAACCCAGTGTGTTTTTCTTTTGACAACAGGCTCCCTCGTATTATGTAGTCAAAGCCGTCAAAATTAATTGTTGTTTTAGCATTATTGCGATCAAGACCAGTAAGCTTCTAGCAACTCCTACTATACATCGCTGTAAGGGGCTGGCCCCTAGGCTTGTTCAACGTAGAGGTGCCGTCGATTGACTATTCTAAGCTAAAGAAGGAAGAAAGGACTTTACAGAGATAGGCACCTAGCGGCGGTGAAGCATACCGGGGCTAGGCGGTGTGCTACGGCAGAATAGTGGATCCGGCGGAGCCGGGTCTCGGTAACTGCTCCGGCAAAAGCCGGAGATCTCGGCCGGGCTCTAGCCCGTGACAATCGCGTGGTCAATAGCACTTCTAGTAATTTCAAAGTTTAAATTTTACGTGGTATACATCGAGGGCTGAATAATTGCGATTATCCTTCGGATGGTTGTAACGGTACGAATGCAGATGATGGGTAATTATAGGTAAATTACGTAGGTGATGTGTTAAGGAAAGTCATATCTTAACTTGTCTCTAGTTTCTACAATAAAATCGGTCAGCTTTTAGATGACCGCACATAATCTTGCTCTCTGGCCCGCTCTCACCAACCCGCCTAGGCAACACTACCCACGTAAGAGGACGCGCCTGGCTTTCCTTTGTACACAGTAAATTCAAACAGTCAATAATGTCAAATGCAGCAGGCTGATGTAGTTAGGAGTATCTCTCGTCAAGCATGCTCACATTGTTCGTATCTGGTCCAAAGTTGAAGGCCGGGGCGAGTAACACGACCTCAACTCAATCCGAAGCCATCTCGACAGAGCACGTCCCACAAGTCATCGAACTCGAGTTCAACGGTGTCTGACATTATCACCCGAAACCCTCAAATCTCAGACACCTCGTCCCTCGAACGTTGTCCGTCCCACATAACACCCGTCCACATCACCCCGAGATTCTCCCCTTCCGTGCTTCCTCGGATGCGATCACTCCGAGTCTAAAGACATCCCAAGAGTCTGACACTCAGCGCATAAGACTCCATGAGCCCTCATTCCCTCGAAAGTCTACATGCCTCTCGCTATAACCCGCTAAGATTCAGTCCATCCAACTCCAACATGGTAAGCAACCCCCAACCCCCATCAAGTCCCAATCTCATCCTCAAACAGAACATCCCCTCCCTACTCACCCTCCTCGCCATCCCCAGCGCCCTCGCCCTCGGCTCCTGGACCTGCACCTCCAACGGCCCAGGCCCAGGCCTCCCCGGCCTCCACTCCGCACAAGCAGTCTTCACAGCCCTCTACGGCGACGCCCCCCTGACCCTCGAGGCGGAGGAGGCGAGGGTAGCGACGTGCGACGGCCTGCTCTTCGGCCTCTGGAACGGGCATCCGTACCGCGTCACCGAGCAGCCGGGCCTGCGCTCGACCGTCGCCATGCAAGACCCCGGTGAAGATGGGACTGAGTGCCTCTCTCACGCGGACGACGAGGAAGACCTCGATGACGACCTTAGGCTGAGCTACATGTTTGGCGTCGGGGAGGATTCCTGGGTCAGCGGGGGGCTGACGGAGATTCGACGCTGCTGAGGTTCACAAATCACTTGTTGCAAATCACGCTCAGTTCACGAATAAAGCAGAATGGGAATGCATTATCTTCACATCTAATGGTGATATCTCGTCCTCCCCCCGCCGCCCAGCCCCGACGGATACCTCCTCCCGTTCATCATGAACGGCACGGGTTTCCTCGACGGCTGCGTCGTCGTAATCGCGTCCCACATCTGACGAATCCCCGCCCGGCGCGCGGGCAGCATGCTGTACTGGAGGCTGTACAAATTCTTGCGGTTCAGCGGCGGGACGAACCTGCCCGTCAGGAGGCAGAGCACCACCCGGGGTGACAGGTAGTGCTTGCGGATGCGGTTCCCCATCTGGAAGTACTGGTGGAACATGGCGCGGAAGGTAAGGGGGATGGACTGTTCAGGGGCCGGTCAGCTTTCATCCGCCTGCATTCTCCCCGGAAGAGGGCCCGTACCTTGAGGTAGATGACGGATGTGGGTGGTTCGTTGGAAGTATTACTAAGTCTATAATCATGGGTATCTCGAAGCTCAAAACGAATGCCGCCTGTAAAAGTTAGTCGAGGATGCCGCCAGCAGTAAAGAGGCCTGGCCTAACCTGGAAGTCGTCTCGGGTCCTTGACCCGCAACATCAGGGCGAAAAGAGGAAAGTGGTTTAGACAAGAAAGAAGCGTATCGAAAACGGCCTTCAGCGAGATGATGACCATGCGGGCAATGGCGAAGTTCAGGTAGAACACGACCACCGTCGGCAGGAGGAAGAAGAGCAGGGTAAACAGGATGGTGCCCACGAGAAGCTGGTCCAGGTCGTAGTCGCACGAGTCGATACGGTTGCGGAGGACATTGTGCTTCTTGCCGCGGAAGAGGTGGAACAGGGAGATGAGGATCGTCAGCTGCCAGTGGTAGATTCGGGCGGAGGCAAGGTAGAACGAGTATATGTGGACCGTCAGGCCGGAAAGCAGATCGGAGAACATGGCGATTGGCATGCTGGCGCCGGCAAAGCTTGAGAAGCCGATGAACCAGATGATGTGCGGCAGCACAGGCTGGAGGGCGGCGATGCAGTCTGCGCGACAGTCAGTAAAAGGCGTTGCAATCCGTACGTCCATGTAGACTCACTCGACCAGTAGTCGATAACCCACAGGAAGAGGTCACCGAGGAACATAGCCAGCTCGCTGTTTAGCTTCAAGCCCGCAGGCCAGCCCATCAACCACGATATGCTTCGCTGGAGCGCTTCGACCGTGTACTTGCTCAGGAGCTCGCTGATGGCATTCGCAACCCAGTCGGCGTTGTCGATGATGTAAGAACCGAGGGCAATGCCAATGATGACGTCGTTGGCGACGAGCCACAGGCTGTTGTAGAAGCGGATGTAATCGGGGTGGCTTGTCGTGACGCTCTCCCAATCGTTCTTGCGCTGCCGCAACGTCGTGTACTGCATGGGCCAGTAGCAAAACTGCTGGAGTCGAATTTCCACCTGCTGGGCCGTTGCCGAGATGTCCTTGAGCGCCAGGTAGTTGTCCTTCAGTCGGAACTCGAGGATTTGGAGCAGGAACTCGGCGACCGCTCTGTGTCCCATGAGCATGTACACGAAACCCCACTGGATCAGCGGTAGCACGTAGAGGATCAAAAGGTCCCAGACAAAGTTCCGCATCGTTGTCGCATGCTCGACCACCCTCTCCGAGACACTCAGGGTCCGCTTAGGCCTGGCGCCGATTCGAGAAATGTTCTTCTGCAGCAGCTGCTCCAACTCCAAGGACCAATTGATCTGGTTCACGATCTTGGGGAGGGCCTTCTCCTTCGGCGAGGGCGTGCGCTTGACGATGGTGTGCTGCTTCAGCTTCTCCACGAGCTTCCTCTTCTGCTCCTTCACCTTGAGCTCCTGCTTCTCCTCCTCCGCCATGTGTTCCGTCGGCGGCAGACCGGGCGCCTCCTTGTTGCCGAGCGCAAGGGAGATGGGGTTCAGCGATATGTATTGCATCCGGCTGGGTCGCGGTCGGTCGTAGAGGATGATTTGTATGCTCAGCGCTCTCGCGCAGGTGATCCGAGGAGCCTTCGCGCTGGCGGGAGTGATGGCAACAAACAGGGAGGGGTCGAGGACGACGGCGTCGCTGGGGTTCGTAAGGCCGAGGACGTGCATCGCTCCATGGCCGCATCGCTCGTAGATGCTGTTGACGGGGTGTGGGGAGTTTCGAAAGAGGGTGCCCGCCTTGAGGGCGAATACCACGTGTCCGGCCTGTTCTTCCGTCAATTGTTGTTCCAGCAATCGGTCGTTCTAGGGGGAGGCTGACATCGACATCGTCAAGGATGGCGACGACAAAGACATCCAGGTTCGAGTTCCTCCATCCCACAACGACGCCAGGCAGGTCGGAGCGCTGGATGTCCGTCGGCCAGAATATCCTCATCAAGCCGTCATTTTCGGGCATGTCAGCCGAACGCGCAGCAGCGGCAGAGGGCACTTAGAAGGAACCTCTCCGTCGCAACTGTTCCCTGGCCGAGACGCCAGCTCCGGGGAATCGTGGATGCTGCACACCGAGTCTGCTGTCAGCCGATAAACGCTTCCTCCAACTTGCGCAGCCAAACATGAACATGTCTCGGCGGAGAGGGATTCGCCGTACCAGGTTCGCCTCCCTCGTGGCCAGGCGTTCGACGGGGATGAAGACGAGGAGGTAGGCGAAGGTCAGGAGCGCAAATCCTTTTGCGGCGCGAGTCTGCAGAGGCCATTGCAGTTAGAGACAAGTGGCGCAAGGAAAGAGTTTCGCAATGATTCGCAGAGGGGGAGGGCGAGGGCGGGGGAGGAGAGGGAGCTCCATACCACGACTCCGTAGTTCCAGGCAAAAATGACAAGCTCATAGAGGCGAGTCACCAGGTCCCATCGGGCGGTAATGTAGCCAGCTACGAAGATCCCAAGGCTGAGAACGGAGAGGGGGTGCATAGAATCGCTATTCCCTTGGACTGTGCATGCCGAGGCTTGTCGCCAAGCAGAGAGTGGTGCGCCTGGGGATGATGTCGGGGGGATCAATGCTCGAGGCTCCGGACGCGGGCTTTTTTGCGACTGCGGGACGACAACAACCTAGCCAAGCGCGGGGGCGAAGGCCAAGGGGAGCTTGCGGAGGGATTCTGATCTCGGAGGGGTTTGGATCGCGAGCGTGTTTGTCGTCTGGTGTTGTCTGGTCTGGTATCTGGAGCGGAGCGGGACGTCTCTGGAGCTTTTCGGAGGGGCGAGACGAGACGACACGAGACAGCAGAACGACCGTTGGCGGAGAGGACTGGAGAAGAAAGAGGATGAGGAGGTTTGTCGCGCAGCTTCCGGGGATGGAGAAGGACGGACGGGGGGGGGAGGGACGGAACGTGGGCAAGGGACAAGCTTCGTGCGTGGAGGTGGAAGCAAATCTGGGAATTGGCAATGTACGGGCATTGATTGATGATTGGGGTGCTACATTGCTGTTCCCTGGTTGGTGCAGCGGTGGTCAGGGCCGCTAGCGAAATCTGTCGTTAGCGGGTCGCAATCACTGAAGCGCCGGCATTGGGCAGCCTGAGGGCAGTGGTTAGTGGCCCGTCACTGTCACTGGTCAGTGGTCGATACGTACACTGTAGCGTTGATGGAGCTCTGAAGGGGTGGTGGGGGGAAAATAGGTACATACCTAGGTACACTGTTGACGGACTGGGATGTGGGCGGTCTGGTCCTGGAACACATGTCGACGACGAGAATTGGACCTCAACGGGATTGGTCCAGATGCGCGCGCCCTGGCGAGTGAGTCCCTGAATCCCGTTTTCGCGTCAATAAACCATCACCAACTTGCATCAACTCGATGGAGACGAGCGGATGATCTCAATATCGGATCGTGTCCATATCGGTCCGAAATCTGGTGAAAAACGCTGCCGCTTTGGCAATTCCGGCATGGATCCGCACGTCGTGGTGATGGTTCTGTTTGGTGTTCTTGCCATGCAAAAGGCATGAAGACGATGATGATGCCACTTGATCCTCCAGACTTTCTTTTCCTCCCGTGCCAGGCTGGGTTTTTTCTCTCGGGGAAATTCATCAAGCTTAGCTTGCCCACCCGAATCCGAGGACGCCCCCAAGGCCCATGTACGACACAATAACGTGCCACACCACACCATAAGGCTCGAGGCAGGGAGGGGATGTGCCCTGGATTGCAAAGCCAAAAGTCCTGGACGCGTCATGGAGCAGAGAACGGGGGCGGCATATTTTGAGATTGCGGTTTCTACACTGCCACTCTGCGCGCCCAACAAATGCAACCAACCCTGGGGAAAACGCCATTTTGTACCGCGAAATATGCTTCCTAATTCAAATTGTTCCTATGCCAGTGGTCAGATTTCAGATCAGAACCGCAGAACCTCCCAGCGTTGAGCACCGTAGCCGGGAGGGTCGGAGGGACTCACATTTCCGTCCCAAATGCGTCGCATCGTTTTCCTTGCTGTCCTCCCGCGCCTCGTCTAGCAGCTTGTCGATGCCGCGTTCTTTCAGCGCCCCCGTCAGGCATTTTTGATAGTTCTTGAAGAGGTCGGCGCATTCATTGTTGTCGGTTCCGACGCCTCGGAGATACTCTGCGGCAACGTTAGGCCTCTCGGCTCCCTTCTTCTCGTCCGTCACGGCGCAAACAGGCTCACTCACTCTCACTGTACCACTTCAAGAAGCAGGTGTCGTAGCGCCTGTCCAGCAGAATTAGTTTCGACATGTCGCGTTGCATCGTCCCGGGTCCTCTACTCACTCCTTGACTTCATTGCATTCGGGTGCTAGTGAGGCAGACATGATGGCTGGTTACGTCGTTCAAGTGAGGTCGCAGAGCCGTGAGTTCAAGTTGGATGGAAGTCGAAAGCTGCGGCTAGAAATGGAGGCAAAATCTCCAGCTGGGCCCTGAGGCACTCACCTAGGCCAACCACCCGGCGGCTGCACCCGCTGTAAGTCGCACCTGCCTTGCCAAAGAGCACCTCTTGAGTACGTACCCTCTGCTGTCCGTCATCGCCTCTATCGTCCATCATCCTCATCTCTACTGTCCATCATCCTCATCTCTACTGTCCATCATTATCTCTGGTGTCTGTCATCCTTATCTCTACTGTTCATCATTCTCGGTTTATTCACCCCGTTCAGAAACGGGGTTTTTTTAAGTTCTAGTTCTGTAATAACTGTTTGCTACCTCCCAGGTCTGTTGTTGCTGGGGGCGTTGCAGTACTGTACTCATCTAGGAGTTTATTAGTATGGGTAGGTAGGCAGGTAAGCGGGTGACAGGAACAGGCACATTCTAAGCTTGGTTTAAGCTGTAGATACCTGTCTTAAGCTAGTTTTGTATGGTTCTTAAGCTACCTAGTGTTCTGGCGCACTCCTAGGTACAGGTGTGTCGGTATTTTTGTCACCCGCTTGGTAGGTAGGTACCTAAGTCCTGCTGTGTAAGATCGACGACCCTTACCTCAGCTGCGCATACCTTATCTTATCGATAAAGATCCCATCCATTTCTTATCGCTCCGCGCCTGTATTTTTTCAAACTTCGCAACCCAGCCGCGACAACTCAACGACGGCGAGATCATAACGACCACCCGCTGAATCCTGCCCTAGCCCAGCGAGTCCTCGCTATTCGACACCATGACGTCTGGGCAAGAACAGGATTTCAAGTTCATCCAAGAGAAGGCGCAGACCGCGCTCTTGGCCACCACGAGATCAGTCAACCGCATCGCCGCCGAAGATCTCGCCTTTCAGCGCGCCGTGAACCTGGGCGTGGGCGACGAGCTTGATGCCAAGACCGAACGCCTCCTCGAGCTCTCGACGACACTTCTCAAGTCCGCTGCTCAGGTCTTTGGCCTTACGGCGCCGGAGCTCGAGGATGCCGACGACATCGAATTGCGCTGGCGGGGCATCGTCGACGTGGTTGACTCGGTCCTGGAGAAGGCCGACACCTCCATCGATGAGTACACCGGAGCGCTGAAGAGGAAGGATGCGCCGACCGGAGATGTGAGTCGACCGCCGATCGGGGATCTCAATAAGCCAATCACTGACCCGCTTGCAGGCCTCCCAGGCGAAAAAGCCCAAGACAGCTGGGACCGAGAAAGTCGTCCGAAACGCAAACATCTCGAAACCCCAGCTTAACTTCGACCCGCCAGTCGACAACCACGCCACATGGAAGCCCGTCCTCACCGAGAAGCCTCACGCAAAAGTACCCCTCGATCAAAGCCTGGCAACCTGCGAGTCGGACAAGGGCTTCGTAGTGTACAAGCACCCGTACGAAAAAGAAATCCTCGAGGCGAAATACCCCGACCGTACCTACGAACAAGCCGAACCGATTCCGTGGCAACCCGTCGAGAAAACCGAGGCCAAATTCGTCGATACGTACGAGGGCGTGCTCGAGATGCTGGAGGAGCTCAAGAAGGCCAAGGAGATTGCCGTTGACCTGGAACACCACGACTACAGGACGTACGTGGGTCTCACCTCGCTCATGCAGATCAGCACGCGAGAGAAGGACTGGATCGTCGATACCCTCAAGCCGTGGAGGCAGCAACTGCAAGTGCTGAACGAAGTGTTTGCCGACCCGAGCATCATCAAGGTACGTCTGTTGCGCCTCTCTCCGACGGGACTTTTCTAACGACTGCAGGTTTTCCACGGTGCGTATATGGATATCATCTGGCTGCAGCGTGATCTCGGCTTGTATGTGAACGGCCTCTTCGACACATTCTTCGCATGCGAGGTTTTGAACTATGGCCAGAAGAGCTTGGCTTTCCTTCTAAGCAAGTTTGCCGACTTCAGCGCCGACAAGAGATACCAAATGGCCGACTGGCGTATGCGGTATGTAGAGAGAGCACGGAGACTACGGAGAATAGCACTGACGTCCACACAGCCCCCTGCCCGAGGAAATGCTTTACTATGCTCGCTCCGATACCCACTACCTCCTCTACGTCTTCGACAAGATTCGCAACGAGCTCGTGATGAAGTCGGACCGTGGAAACCCCGAGACCGACTACATTGAGATTGTTCTTCAAAAGTCCAAGGTCCAGTCTTTGAGCAGATACGAAGGCGAGGACTTCGACCCCGAGTCCGGAAAGGGTCCCAAGGGCTGGTACAACCCGCTGCTCAAGCACCCCGCCCCGTTCACGGGCGAGCAATTTGCCGTGTACAGGGCTGTCTGGGCTTGGCGAGACGAGGTGGCGCGCAGAGAGGACGAGAGCACGGCGTACGTGCTGCCCAACGCCATCATCGGCGACATCGCCAAGCGACTGCCCCCCGATGCGAAGGCCCTTCACGCGCTCATCCCGCCCAACGCTTTCCTCGCCAGGCGAAACGTTTCCGACATCTGGAAGCGTTATCAGGAGGCGAGAGAGCGGGGAGTCAACGAGCCCAGCCTGTTCCAGTTCTTCAGCTCGGCCGCCCCTGTCGCGAAACCCATTGCCGAGGTTGCGGAAGACGAAGAGGGCGAAGCAGCGCTGGCACCGCCTAAGCTTCAAAAGTCCCAGCTTTTTGGAAGCATGCCCTTGAGTTCGGCGTGGGAGGCGGGTTCGCCGAGCATCTCTGGGGAGTACGTCATGCTCCCGTGGCAGAAGTTTGTGGACAATGCGTCCACGACAGAGGCCGGCCAGGAGGACGTCGCCATGGAGGGCGGTATCGAGGAAGAGGCCAAGGCCGTCGATACCGCGCAGCAGCCTACAGAGCCTGCGGTAGAGGAAGAGTTCACCCTCAAGGCAGGCACCAAGCGCAAGACCCCAGTGCAAGATGATGTCTCCGCGGCTAGCGACGACGACGACGAGTCTGATTCAGGCGAAAGCTCGGTCAACTTTATCATGGACAAACCCAAGCACAAGGATACAGAGCCCGAAGAACGCAAGGCTAGAACCGCAGCGAGGAGGCAAGACAAGATTGACCGATACACAGCGGAATACGAAACAGCCCAGGCCGAAGTGGAGCGCCTTAGGAAGGAGCTTGCTGAGGATCGCGCCTACCCTGTACAGCTTGAGGAGGCAGAAGATATTGCGAAGGCGAGGAAGGAAAAGCTGGACAACTACGTCAAGGCAGTGGGCAGTCGCAAGACGAAGGCGGAGCGCAAGAAGGAGAAGAAGGCGCTGAAGGAGGAGCTCAAGGCACAGACGAAGGCTCGGCGGGCTGAGAAGCGCGCAAAAAAGAAGGGCAAGGAGGCGGCTGGCGGCAAGAAGAAGGACGAGAAGGAGGACGGACAAGGGGAGGAGGACGAGAAGGAGGCTTTCGACTACAGCCAGGCATCGTCGGTTCTCCACGCGAAGCGGAACAAGACAGCGGCATCGTCAGTACCGGCCAAGGTGGCGAAGCCCGCATTTGACCCGTACGCGAAGACGGGCGACGACGCGCCCAAGGCCGCTCGTAAGGCACCGCCTCCCAGGGGCGAAAAGAGCGCGACTTTCAAGAAATAAGAGTAGGTCGCTAGTGGGACTGTTGAGTAGCTATTGGGGCCTTCCCTACTGCTTTGGTTTAATACAGAACATGAACAACCTTATCGGGTGATACTGTTATTAGTGATTTGTCTGGTATTGTCCTTGCTGTTCTGTATTGCTCTTGTTGTCCGGTGTTGCTCTTGTTGTCCGGTGTTGCTCTTGTTGTCCGGTGTTGTCCTCTTAGTATTCCGTAGCGGATAATGGCAGAGGGACGGCAGTGTAGAGATTGTTAGCACTTTACCTAGGTAGGTAGGTTGATCCTCTCCAAGTGAGATCGCTCGTCCGGAACGATCGCCCATGTATGAAGTAGCCATGGGATCAAAATCCCGGGACCCTTCCGCGGTGCGGAATTCCATCCACGTCGTGATACGAGCCCATGTGCGCCCTCCAGCTGGGGCCGCACGCGGGACCCCGCGAAGGGCGGGATGCAATGTCGAGAGTTTCTTGGCTGCTTCCGCCCCCTCCCGTTCATCCTGTCGGTAGTCCACCTGAACCCAAGTGGGATTTTAATCCTTCCTGCGGAGTGGGATACCGAGTTGTAGGTAGCGTGCAACTACGTTACGGCGCGTCAATACATGTCAACTGCTCTCCACTCCACGCCCTGCGGCGGATTAGGTGCATGTACGGGCACTGACTGCCGCTTTTTGTGGGGCCGATGTGCGCTAGCGCGGAGGGTGTAGGGAGTGGTTGACTTCCGGTGCTCGGCCTGGTTGACGGTACATATCTATACGTATATTACATCTCGAAACTCTTTTCCGAGTGTGATATAACACTTACTTTGCAACTCTATTGAGTTCTCTGTTTGGTTAATGAACCATATGTTCATCCGTTCTTATTTGCAATCCGAATAGACCCCTGATGACACTTCATTGACCCGAACAGCAGCTCCCCTCTCACCCCGCACCCTCGGCCTGAGCGAACTTGACACCGTCGATAGAGGACAGCACAGTACCACTATCAACAGCTTCTGTCTTCATCCCATCATCACGAGTCCTAGATAAACACCAAACATAATGGCCGACCCCGCCGAGGTGAAGCAGCCCGCCCGGCTCGCGGACTCGACGCACCACGTCGTCGTCAAGCTCGAGACGATCCACGTCCCCGCCCCGGAGGTCGACACGGCGGACCTCACGCACGAGGTCATCGGGTATCACTACACCCCGCCGTCCGAGACCGCCCTGGCGGCGGCTCGGATACGGCCCGCCAGCATCGTCATCACGACCACCGTCCCGATCAGCGCCGAGACCCTCGGCGATGCCCCGTACCTGTAGGCGTTGTCTCTCGTTTCGCCTTCACAGACTTTCTAACACGGGAAACAGAAAATGCATCATCACCGAGACGACAGGGACGAACCACATCGACCTCGACGAGTGCAAACGCCGCGGCATCACCGTCATGTACTCCCCCAACGCCACAGTCGAAGCAGTATCCGAGCACGCCCTCGGCTTCGTACGCTCCCCCTTTTCCTCTCCATCGTTCACCCCTAACAAACACAGTACTTCTCAATCCGCCGCCGCCTCGTCATGCTGCACAACACCATGATGAACCACTCACCCACCCACGACAACCCCTGGCGCACCACCGGCAGCATGTCCTCCCTCCTCCTCGACGCCGACGGCCGGCCCCCGCACACCTGCGGCAACGAGGTCGTCGGCCTCATCGGCTACGGGCCCATCGGCCAGCGCATCGCCAAGATGTGCCGCGCATTAGACATGGAGGTCCTCGTCGCCGCTAGAAAGGACTCACCCTCGCCCACCCCTCTATCAAACGGCAACGCTAACCAGGATCGCACCCCCTTCCTCGAAGTCATCCGCCGCGCGACGACAATCTTCCTCGTCGTCCCGCTGACGCCCGAGACGAAGAACCTCATCGGCGAGCCCGAGCTGCGCCTCATGCGCCCCGACGCCGTGGTCATCAACGTCGGGCGCGGGGGGACCGTCAACGAGCCGGCTCTCCTGGCGGCGCTGGCGGAGAACCGCATCTTTGGCGCTGCGACGGATGTCTACGCGTCCGAGCCGGCGGGCAGCGGGCGGGATAGCGTGCTCCTCTCCGAGGCTGCGCGCGGGCTGAACCTGACGCTCACGCCGCACCTTGCGTGGTGCGCTGACCAGACGCGCGTGAACATCAGGAGGGTGGTCGGTGAGAATGTGAGGGCGTTTGTGAGGAGGGAGAAGGGGCAAAACTTCGTCCTCGATATGAGAACATGATGTTATGGTTGTTAGAGGAGTTTTGTCCCAGCTTCTTGAGGCGTTTCTAGATCATAATGCCAATAATGAGATTTGACGTTCAAGAAGGACTTCTGGGATGACATGAAGTGATGTCGCTGACTGCAACCCCGCATGCATAAATGTCCGATGCTCACCCGCCCAGCTGCGTGCCAAGATAGGGCAAACCAAGCTTAGCAACCCATCTGCCGGCTTGGCCATCAGTCCTCGTATATCTGGTGCGCCTGAGCCTACGACAGTAGTCAGCTCATCACTAAACATGAAGTGCCTCTTCTGAAGTTCTGTACAGCGTGTGATTCAGGGCGCGGGAACACCCCACTGATCGCCTTTAATTTCCCACGACCCCTGAACAGGGCTGTCACCCGCTGCGGCGAAAATATCCGTTCGTGGGGATTGGATGAACGATTTCGTCGCGCGTTTGACCTCGCTGAGAAAGATGCGAGACATTGAAGGGCTTGGAAACGACGTGTCGTATAGAGGAAACATGCGGTCGCGTCTGGTTTTGTTCATGTTGCCCTGTACGAGTTCAGCTGAGGACTGCCGGGACCCACCCCGGAAGACTCAGTGGAGTCCGACAGCCGTGATGACGACGATGGGTAAGGGATGCAATCACCCAGGAAATTCAAGCATTTTCGAATGTCTTCGCAAAATCAAACAAAACAGGGGAAGGGGGGCCAACTAACCAACCCACAGACTGCCGCGTACGATGGTGGTCCAGAACACTCGGGAGACGTGCCGGCCGCCAGGGGACAGGTCTCCCGTTCTATGGGGGTGGGAATATGTTCGAAACGGCGAGGCCCCAGCTGTAATTTGCATGTTCGACGCTACCACAACCCGAAAGATGGGGAATAAACATGCGTTGGATCGTATAAGGATCGATATTCGCTCCAGCAGTCACAGTAGGAAACCATCAATACAGTCGTTTCCCAACTAAACTACTCCACGCTCGCTTACAACTCAACAACAAGAACCATCCATCTCTCAACACATCACCAACTAGTTACTACACCATGCAGCTCTCTTACCTCCTTCTCGCCGCCCCCCTCGTGGCCGCCACCCTCGACCCAGCCACCTCCAACACCAAGGGCGCCTGCCCAAGCGTCTACAACTGCAGCGCGACCAAGGTCTCCAAAGCCATCCAGGCCGCCGAGTGCTCCCACAACACCCGCACCTCCAAGACCCAAACCTTCGCCGTCTTCGAGACGGACCACCAGTACGATGGCAACAACGGGTACCCCTACGGCACGTGCTCCGCGTACACCTGCGACCCTCCCACGGCGGACCAGATGACAACTGACGAGGATTGCTGGACTTTCTTCTGGAGGTGAGACGGCCCCTTTCCCTTGGACTCTGAAGAGTTGAGATGAATATGATGGCTGATAAGTTTGTTTGTGTACAGTGGTCAGGGGACTTCAGACGGTGAGGGTGCTGGATGCATCAAGGACCCCAAGACCGGCGAGTGCGGCTGCGAGAACTCGGATGGCACTTTCATCCCCGGCAGTGACAGCTGCAAATAAGCTCGCGTCTCTTGGTCTGGTATCAGCTAGGCGGTGGGTAAGGATGATGAAACAGCCGTCCTTGTATGACGGTGTTCGGTGAGAGAGCCTAAGAACATGTTTTGGGCGGTTGATCTGGCGTTACTCTCCTGGGAGCGTTAAAGGATTTTCAGTGCCATGACGGGACACTGATGATGGGGCTGTGCTGGGCAGGCTTCTTCAAGGACACCAAATCGTGGCTCTGATAGAAGTGACACAAGCCGAGCGTTGAACAAATTTGCCTGCGATGGAGCACGCTAGATAATAAGTAGCCGATTGTGGAACGTTTGTGGCAACCCACGGCACCACGAAACTGGTGTCTCTCCAAGCGTAGTTCTGTGTGACGTTTCGCTCTGCCACCTGCAGTACTGCCTTGCGAGGCGGCCAGTGTGACGAACAGGCGACCTAAAATAGTTTCGGATGCTGGCATAAGACTTCTTGTGGACGTTCATAAGGCACACCAGGATCGTCCCAGCCCAGGGCCAGATGCACCATCACTGGCACCCCGGTTGGCAGAGGCATGGTAGTAAATCAACTGGATCCCATGGGCCATTTCAGTACGATTCATGATCTTCCCTTCAGTACACTATTCTGTGGTTGCCCTGACCACGTCACCAACAGCGTCGCGATGGGTACATTCAAGCTCCCCAAAAGCCGATGGCGACAGGCTGCGTTCTACTTCTCTATCGCGGCCTTCTCAACCTTCTTGATCAATCTTATCTTCGTGTTGTGGGCAACCATCCAGAAACGTGACACGTTCGAAAACGGCATTGGAACCCTACTCGATCAGAATTGTTCGAAGATCCAAATAATAAATATTACGACCCACGTCATTATCAATATTGTCAGTACGATTCTACTTGCGGGCAGTAATTACTGTATACAGTGCTTAATGGCACCAACCCGACCAGAGATCGACGACGCACACGCAAGACAATCCTGGCTCGATGTTGGGATTCCTAGTGTCCGGAACTTTTGGAACAAGCCATGGAAGAAGAAGATCATCTGGATTCTGCTGTCTCTTTCTTCACTGCCGTTACACCTGGTGTCAGTCAATTCTCCCTTTTCTTCTTCATACGTCCGTATTCTGTACTAACCAGCACTCAGTTACAACTTTATCGTGTTCGGTTCAACCTCGGTAAACAACTACAGTATCTTAAATACTAGTGCCGCGGAAAAGAACAGGGACGAAAACACAACCACCAGTGCCGAGTGGAAGAGCATGTACGCAGGCTTCCTGGGTCACGATGTGGACCAGATGAGCGTAGCTGAGTGCATTGACGCCTACGGAGTCACTTTTCAGTCCTCTCGAGGAAATCTACTTCTCGTCTCGGCGAACAAGGACTGGCACAATGAGAGTCGTGCGGCGGTAGTTTTTAACTTCCAGTCAGAAGATACTTTTTCATGGTGTCGGAATATCCCCAGCTGCCGTGTGCCTGGCCCGAGAGCCGGAGGCAACGCCCGCACGCAAAGAGTGGGAACCGGGCAGTTACGCACAACCCGGGTCCTTGCCTCTCAGGAACCTAAACTATGACCCCAAAGGCTTTCACTCTCTATATAGCTAGCTTACCAGCAGGCCCTCTGCCTGCTGGCCCTTTTCTCTCGCTAGGCACCAGTATATCACAAGAGAATAACTGATGCTTCACCCTGCCGAAAGGCTTCAACCGTATACGGTTATCACATCACCTGTGATTCCAACACATGGATTTGCCGCGGTATAACAAACCGTGGCGACGACACATGCGACAATCATTTGACCGAAATACGAGGCAGGCCCGATAATTGGAGACCACTTGGCACCAAGGTACTTGAGTGTTACAGCCAGAAGACGGACGAGCATTGCAAACTGTTCTTTAGCAGCGTTCTCTGCTGGAGTGTGACGGCTTTCAACTTCGTTAAAGCTGTCTTAATGCTCTTCGTCGCATTGGGGATGGGTGACGAAGATCCCCTCATGACCATTGGAGATGCAGTGGCGTCTTTCCTCCAGCATCGAGACGAGACAACTGTGGACATGTGTCTCAAGTCAAATGACCACTTTGTCGCCCGACACTGGTCCAAAGGTCCAATCCAATATAATCTCAGCCCAAAACGGAAGTTTGTCGTAATCACGCCGGGGCAATGGACCTTATGCTACTCCTTGTATGTTTATGGGTTTCTGAGTTTTTTATATAACAGCTTGCTGATAAGTTTCCCAGGTTCGCAGGACGTTTTGTAGTGTGTATGCTTTTCTTTTTCGTAGGCCTAGATCCTGATAACGGCAACATCCTTCGTTTTGGACTCGGGGTCGCACACGCAAACAAGGTCCTCGACCTAGGCCAATGATCTATCCTTGCTAATGTTCTGCTTGTCAACACGCCCCAAGTTTTGGTATGCCTGATATACTTCACGTATAATGCTCAGTACACCAGCATATCCCTGGTTACTGAATGGGACAGGTTCAGTAACGAGGCAAAGAGCCTTCGAGTATCATCTAAAGTCGAAGGAGCCCAGCGGATACCTACTTTCTCCAGCTTCCTTACCGGTATTCCATTCCACTTTCAACCTTCTCAGGTGGACTTCACTGGCTCACTTCACAAACCTTCCTCATCAATTTAGAGTCGTACGCCCCTTCCGATAATGCCACGTCAATGGAAAGAGCAACGCATGAGGGATCGGACGTCGGAGTGATAACCTGTGGATGGTCACCGCTTGGGGTCTTGTGTGTTCTAGTAGTCCTCGTTCTTATGTGGGGATTCCTGATCGTCTCTTCGAGGCGTCGTTTGAGATTTGGGGTGATGCCTGTGGCGGGCAGTTGCAGCGCGGCAATCTCTGCCGCCTGCCACCCTGACTTGGATGAGGGACAGATATGGGAGAAGGCTCTGCGATGGGGAGTGGTAGATTCTTCTGCGGTTGGGCACTGTTCCTTTTCTTCTAAGCCAGTGTCAGCCCCAGTACGTGGTCAGTTGTATTCTTGAGTAATCCTATTTAGTGCTCTGTGGTAGGATATACGTGCCTTAGCTTGTGTCTAATTATCTCTCTGCTGATTTTATCCGTTTTATTTTATAAACAGCACTTGTTGCACTTGTTCTTGTTCTTTAGACCAGTGTGTAATTCCATTCTGGCTAAAACAGTATTAATACCATCTAGAGTTTCCTGCTAATCTTACTTCTGGTTCGCTACAAACAATCTTAGTTGTTCCTAGTTACCTAGCCCCTTCATCTTCCGTCTCTATCGTCCATTATCACCTTCCTTGTCCGCTATCCCCTTTGTCCTTATCGCCTTTTCTATATAGGCATGAATACGCTATGCATGACGACTACTGACATGTACAATTCTATGACCTGGCTCTTGTCTCTCTTTGTGTACCATACTAAAGACTTGCTTTAACTTGCAGCCCAAGGTTTGGAGCAAAGACTGCCGCTTTCCTGGTCATCTAATACCTGGTTGGTTATCATCTAACATGACCTTCGCGTGCATTATATACTGTATAATTTCGCATCTATTACGTCAAATCCTGTGCGTATTGCAGAAGACAGTATCCTACACTCTCCGTATCAACCAAGGATACTTCTGCTCAAATTGTTCAAGAAACAGGTAAACCTAATGGGGGCTGGCATCTCACACATATCTGTAGCATGGCTCAGATATACTTCTCTGGATGCCTATGTTGTATCTTCAAAATTTGAAGTCCAACCAGAGCCAATGGGCTGTCTCATGCTCCAAGATACTAAACGTAAGGCTTAGCATGCAGCGTGGACAACCTTAGCTGACTGCCGATTCTCCCAAAATCTACCCCGCACCCAGCCTGAAGGATCACCACCGAATCAAGAGAAAGTATCATACCAAACATTCGCTTTAACCTCCAGATTGACCCTTCTACGCCATCTGTCAACCCACCATACCGCGCCTGACGTGGACGAAATGGAGTGCAGCTGTTCGCGGCCGGATATGGTCACCGCAGGCGGCATCACCAGCTGCATGGGTTGCGGAGGCGTTCCCGTGGATCTGGAACCGACCTCGCCTTCCACCTCATCGGATCTATCCTCGCTTGCGTCAACATCACAAGGTCCAACCTCACCCAGAACAGCACCGGCGGTGTTTCCCGATGAAGCCGTGACCAGCGATTCCATGTTCAAAGCGCTGGATCATCCAACAGACATACGGCTGCTCACCTTGGAGCCGGGCGAGTTCGACGACCCGGTGCGGTCCACCTTGTCCATGAGCAGCACATCCAGTCCTGACGAGTACGATGCCATCTCATACACCTGGGGTGGCGAAGACGACAACATGGCCAAGACGGGACGCATACTGGTCAACTCCCAGGAGTTCGCTGTAACGGCCAACTGCGAAGCCGCTCTGCGCCGGGTGAGGCTTCGGTGGAGCCGACACACTGTCTGGATGGACGCTATCTGCATTAACCAAGACGATGTCGATGAGAGGGGCCATCAAGTGCGCGTGATGCCAGAGATATACTCCCGGGCACGACAAGTTCTGATTTAGGTCGGGGAGGCTCTTCCCGAGGACGGGCAGCTGCTTCGCGCGCTGGAGGCCAGCGGTCCCAACTCGGGCTCATGGGTTAGGACGCAACTGCGACAAGCCTTGCCGAACTTCTTCAGTCGCCGGTACTTCTCGCGAGTGTGGATTCTTCAGGAGGTCGCCCTGGCCAGGCGCGCACTTCTGCTTTGCGGGAGCCATTCGATTCCGTGGTCTTCGTTTCAGGCGTCTCAACTAGAAGCTCAGGGGGCTATAGTGACGGACCTGCCATCCGTGGTCCATTTCCATGCGCCACAATATCGAGATTCAAGCGATCTCCTGCAACTTCTGGACAGAGCTCGTCCTAGCCATGCGACAGACCCGAGAGACAAGGTGTTTGCGGTGTTTGGTTTGCTTTCTGGAGCCGAGAGCGACGGATTTCATGCAGACTATACCCTGTCGGTGAAGGACGTCTTCCTCCGGATTGCCGAATGGATTGCCCAAAGATTCGGAGTAGTGGCCTTGCTGGCCAGATCCGTCAGCCACGGTGATACGGACGAACAAGAGCCGAGTTCGGCATTGCAGACACGGGAGTTGAGAAAGCTGCCATCGTGGGCACCAAACTGGACATTGAAACAATCAACGATCATCCCGGGGCTCATGTTTGGGGGGGATTTTATTTCGCAAAGAGTCGAACTACCAATCGAGATAGTAGACAACGGTATTCTTCAGGTACCTGTCTTCAAAGTCGGCAAACTCGTCAACGAAGTGGCAACTAGCAGCGACTTTTCGCTTGGGTATTACTGGTCCTTTGGGGGAAAGCTCGGCGGAGGCCAACCTCGACAGTTTAACCTGAGCGACGCTAACACGCGGATACTCTCACGTTCGGCAAATGATCACGTTTACCTCGTTCCTCAGCCTGGCGAATACGAGAACTTTTCGTTCGAGGAACCGGGCGAGGTCTCGGTATATTGCACCGACGAACAATCAATTCCGGCTCTTTACATTAGCCCGGAAGGAAATGTAGAACCAGAAGAGGTAGAATTGCGATGGACTCATACGAGCCGGGAAGGAAAGGAAACTGTTGGTATCACAGGCGTGATACCCCTCATGAGGGCGTATAGCAACGGTCACGATCTTCGGTGATAATTGCT